>JAFHBW010000323.1:0-29818 GCA_019022765.1 Westerdykella sp. P71 | reverse complement strand
GGTTCAGGTCGGTTTTGGGGGTAGGGGTTCTCTGTGAGACAACAGAGCCAAACTGAGCCGCGGGTTCAAGCTCACGATCTTGCACGAGGTCGGGGAAACCGTCGGAGGAGAGAGGAGAGTGCTCTTACTGTGTAGGGTGTGGCAGAAGGGACTCAAGGGAGGAGAGGGAAGTGTGTTGCGTTGCGGCGTGGGTCAGGGATGCAAGGTCGAAACGGCGAGCGAAGTGGGTGAGGGTGGATGAGGCTAGGCTCGTGACTGGGCGGCTGGCTGGCCCCTGATTCGCTGGTGGAGCGCGGGCCGACGAGACGGCACGCAGATTGGCGGCAGCGGGGCGGACCTGACTCAGGCTTGTTCCATCTGGTGAATACAGAAATGGTATCAGATATTCCAAAGCAAAGAAAGGAATACTCTCATGGGAAGAACGAGAGCAGAGCCGCTCGCATTTGGGGGAGTTGGAGGACAGGAAGGACAGCAGAGCCAACACATCTGCATCTGGTGCCGTGCAGGCGCCGTGTATACCCCAGACTGTACACTGTACTGCATACGGTGAACCCCCTCTCCTCCATCCTCTAGCGCCGCTATCGATAGGAAAGACACGTCTGTTGCCAAGAGTTAGTGCATCGTAGCATGGCGAGTTGTAAAGTCAGTCTTCCCTCCGGCTGCCTCTGCCATGTACATGTACATACATACGTACATCCTCCTCCCTCGAGCCGCGCGTCTCTCTTCCTGCAACGCATGGAAAAAAAGAAGAAAAAAAGAAAACCTCCTCGCCGGCACGTGCACAAAAACCAACTGCGAAGAACCCATCTAGGTGCTAATGCGCAGGGCTAAGATCTTTCTAATTTGTTGGACTATATTTACTTGCATGGCCGCCTGTCGCGGCGTTGGGCATCATTGCGCCGTAACCATGCTACGTACCGATTCCTAACATACCACCCAGTTGGCAGAATAAGCGTGGCGCAAGGGAGGGACACCTAACTGGAGGGCCTTAGTAAATTGAGAACCTAAGTTGACCAGAGCCCTTTGGAGAAGCTCTATTTTAAAGTACAGCGTTTAGGGGGGTCACGGGTTTTCTGTCACCTCGGCACCTAGTTGAGGCGTATGGCATCCAATGGAGGCCCTAGTAGATTAAGAACCTAAGATAAACAGAATTCCTTTCTAATGCTCCATTTCCACCTTCAATGCTAGGGGGTCACGGTTTTTCGATCACCTGGCATACAACCATTCAAACTTTTCAACCCTATGTCCGCCTATGCGCATTAGAGTAGAATACCCATCGAAAATACAATCGAATACAAGTAAGAAGATATTGGGTGATCCTTTACTGAATCTAGTCGACGAAACACGCAGTATGCGTGCTCGCCCACTTATCCCCTTGTCCCACGCCTCCTAACCCCCGGCAGCTGCTAAGAATTGTTATCGTGATATTGCGAGTTCTTCTTGTAATGTAGAAGACAGTCCAATAAGATCAATTAGATATGCATTACACGTACACTGCGCTCCCTAAATCATCCAACCGAGACCCAGATCCGCCGTAGTCAGGCAGTGAAGGCCCCTTCCAGCACGTGACTGTCTGTGAATACGGACGCTCCTTTACACCAACACTTCGATATGTCGGAATTTGTCTTTCCCTCTCTACTCTAATACTTGAGCGCTTTCTCACCAGGAGGACGCGGCAAGAAGGGCGCACGGGGATTCGTGGGTGGTATGTGGATATAGTCGCACCGCAAAGGCCCATGGGCAAGAGCTAGGAAGTCGCACCTCTACACCCGCCCGCCATCTCATTTGTTCAGCCTCCAGAAAGGCAGCAACTAATCAGTCGCCCGGTTACCTCATACAAAGGTGGCACGTCCCGTCAGTCCAATCCCCTCATACCCATTTCACCGTTAACTTCTATCGCTTTGTTCGCATTCCAGCCGCTCCATTCTCTCTTCTGAGCACATAATATCCCAACGCTTCGAGCAGTTCTATTCGCCTCCCCGATCGTCAGACTTTGCGGCCCAGCTCGAGGTATTACTCATTCATTGGAGGCGGCCCAACTCAACCACACTTAGGATATCGTAGACGGCCGATGTCGTGGATAGAAGCCTTGTTCGCTGCCGCGTGGTCTATTATCGTGACCATATGGGAAGCCTACCTCCAAGATCGCCGTCGATTCCCACCAGCTACAAAAGACTGAAATAACAGCAATAAATAACCACCGACACAATGGCATCTGTCAGACGCTCAGCCCGCTCAATCCTCCTTCAACCAGTCCAGGTATCCGATCTCCCCGATGCAACGGAAGTTGTTCTCACCACGCAAGGACTCTGGTTAAGATGGGGAGATCCGGAATTCGACGAGGGAGGCCCCGGCGAGGAGACGGGTGAAATGGTAGATTGTCCCGAGGAGCTTCGCCAGATTCTCCAATTCCTAGAGGCTGCACACAATATCCTCAGCGTTGTCCTTCCCCTAGATCAAGTTCTGGATCTACCAATGCTGGATTGGCCCTACGAATTGGACAAAGTGGTTATGCGGACGCCTATCGGCATCTTTCAGACAATGCAATTGCCCCTTTCATGCAAGGACGTTGGCCTGTGGACGGTAGACGATCTTCCCAAAATCAAGGTCACGCATTTGCCGACTCTTCTGGCATTGAAAAAGGTCCGGAAAATACGTGCGGCAGGCCCAGTGAGAGAGTGGGATGACCGATGGAATGATTTCATTTTACATTCCAGGAGCGATGACAAGGTAGTATACCAGGCTTTCGACTACACGTCCGATTTTTACGATCGCAGACTGAGGAGCCGCGCAAGTGCCCCTTCAGAGGCCATCTATTTGCGCTCCGTGCGCGGATACTTGAAAGGGACTCCCTGGTCCAACCGCGACGAGTTCAGCGTACAATTCGCTAAAGACTTGGATGATAATATAAAATACCTCACAGAAACCCCGAATGTCTGGCGACCGGGGCTGTACGACGCTGTGTGTAAGGAAGGGAGGGAACGGGACCCCAACTTCGTAATAGCACCCAGGCTAAGGTCTATGGAGACACTTATTGAGGACACAAGGCATAGCATGCCGGGCAGCTAACGTGCACCCCGAAAGAACTATGGAGATCTCATTATACAGCAGGTGAGCCCAGAGGAAGCAGAGAGAGTAGAGGGCAGTCAGAAGAAGAATCGCTAGATTGTACCGTTGATGCATATATAGAAGGTCAGAAAATGGGAGAGGCGTATGATTGCACGAAGATGAAAAGGTGAAGTGCGGAGAAAGGGCGGGAGGCATTATTGGAAGCCGAGACGGTCGTATACAGTCACTGCCCTGTGATATTACTTTATATCAGATTTCCTCCCCTTCTCCTCTAGTGAACTCGTCCGTAATGTGCTCTTTTACACTATGCTCTTCTCAGACAGATCACACGATAGACTACTACTGGTAACCGGACAGTTATACCATGCTCGCGGCATTCAAAGCACATTTGGCCACATCGAACTCATTCCATGTTCTCATTTAAAACCTATTCTCTCTATAATGTCTCATATCTATGCTTCACTCTGTCACTCCAACCTACAGCCTAATACGCTCCCGTCCTCCGCGCATAGTCCTGTCCCTCCACAACCCCCACCTCCTCCCTCCCACTCCAGATCACCGCATCCACCCCAAGCTCCAGCCCTTGAATCTTGGTCGCTCCTGCATCAAGCCCCCAAAGCACAATCCCCAGGTAATTCTTCCCATGGTAATTCAATATCCCCTCGGGCACCGGAAACGTGGTCTGAGGGCCCACGTTGCTCACATACTTGCCAAACTGCCAGCCATTCACGTAGATCTGGACTCTGTACGCCGGTACGCTGGCGGATCCGGGAGGCGCAGAGTAATTCCCAGGGGTAGAGGTGCCGTTCGTGAAAGCGAAGGAGAGGGGAATGTCGTACCCACTCGGTAGCCCGAGTTCGAATTCCGCGGCAAAGAACCCAACCCCTGGTTTACTGATCCCGTCAATTACAGGTCCTCTGCTGTCTTTCCACACAATACCCTCTCCCTTAGCCGACAGAGCACCCGGGAGATGTAGTCCCTGTCGTTCAACCCACAAGCCGCCTTCATTCAGCGGACCCCTTGTGAGATCTTCATAATCTTCTCCACCCAAATTTCCCGTAATCCTCCACTGAACATCGGACTTCGTATGCCCGTCTAGACTATAATCCAGGATACCACGCGGGTTCTTCATCATTTCAACCCCAATTACCCAGTTCTCATCAAGGCCCATGTGGTCGATGACGACGGTTATGACGTACTGTTTTCCCTGGACGAGATTTGGGGGTGTGAACGTGCTGTTGCCGTTTGTGGCGGCATCGTAGCCGCGCCAGGAGCCGAGGAAAGTGCCATTGATCCAGGCGGAGGCGCCGAATGCGGAGCCTCCTTGTGTGAAGAGGTAGAGAGACTTTTCGGCGCCGGTCGCGGTGAAGTGGCCGCGGTACAAGAGCGTTCCAGAATGATAGCCATAGTCGGATGCATACAAGGACGTTGGAGTGGAGAGACGTCGGAGACTGTTGTACGTCTTGTTGAGGTTAGCACGTGTCCAGGCGCTGTCTAGGTAGCTTGATTGAAGTTCTGGGAGGGCATCGATGTATTTCCATTTGAGTTCGTTCAGTTTCGGAATGTAAATTTTGGGCTTGGGGTAGTTGATCTCCCCAGTTTTGATGATGCCATCATTGTCGACCTGGAAGCCCACGTCTTCGCCGTTGAACGTAAGTTTGGACAAAGTCGAGGGGGCACCGCCGATGATTTCGATCGGTATGGTAGAGTTCATATCTCCGGTCACAGATAGCGCATTTCCATCGACATTAGCTGTGCGCATCAAATAACCCGCCTGAACGAGGATTGGATTTGAAGAGTTGTGAGGAGCTTGATCGACAGACCAGTAATTGTAGGCTGAGTTGCGATCTATCTCAGGTCAGTGGAAGCCCTTGGAAGCTGAGTTAGTCGGGAGCGGGAACTACTTACCAAGCAAATAGACGTAGATAAAAGGTTTCCCTACACCAACCTTGACCACCTTTCTCTGTCCGGTGGCCTTCCAGTTAATCAAGGTATATCCCCTCGTTGCAGTCGTCAGGACATCGCCTTCGAGCGTCTCATATCCGGTGACCCCGAGGACCAACTCGTGAGTCTCTCCGGGACCGCCATAGAGGACAAGAACAGTTCGATCCGCGTACTTGTGCCAGGTGTATACCTCCGCAGTAGAATAAACCAGGGTTGCGCCTCCAACATCGTAATCACTAACATGAACTTTGGCGTCTCTTCCATTAAGCGTCAAGTACGTGCCATTCACCTGCGGCACTGTGATATTTCCAAACTCTCTTGTCGAAATCCGTAGCTTATAGCTTGTGGAGTCATGGGTATTGTATTTCGTGTGGCGGACAAAATAGAAACCCGTGTTCCCCTCGAAAGCAGGCGTTACCGTAAGATCTGGTGTTGTCGTCCATGTGGTAGTTGAAGCACTTCCGCGTGCGGCTGTAAGATAGGCTGGCGAGACTTTGAAAAAGTTGGCTTGGAGTTTCAGTTCGGAGTACTTCTCTCGATCCACACGGCGGTCTTCCCGGATAGCAGCGGCATAGTCGTACGAGGTGTAACCTCCGGGATGCCTACAATCATGTCAGCGTCGATTGTTAAACCCAAGACAGTCCCTTACCCCAGGTTGCCCCAGTTTGTCCCTCCAAAAGTCATGTAGATATTTAAAACTGTGACCCCAAAGCTATACAGCTGCTTATAGAACACTCGTTCAAACTCTGCACCAACCAGCGCCGAGCACTTATCGAATCCCGGCCCACCCCACGGATCAAACGACCCTCCCTGAAACTCTACGATCGAGTAAGGCGTAGTCGGACTCTGCTTCATATGCACATCCCTCCAATTCGTTGGCAATCGCCCATCTGGCCAGACAGATGGATTGGCACAGTCAAACCCAAGCGGATATCCATCATGGCCATAGATGTCGACAGCAGCGGGTTGTCCTGGCGCATTATTACCTTTAGGTGAAGCATCGTTGCTTATCAGCGGAACGACGATACCGGCTTTTCGAAGTTGGTCTTCGACGTATTGCATGTATACCGAGTCAGGGAAAGGCTGGACATTCGTCTGCGCCTCCGTATACTCATTCTCCGGCTGCACCAGGATGATGGGACCGCCATTGGTGATCTGTGCTGCTGCTATCGTCTTCGCAACAGACGCGACGTACAAATCGGTAGCATTCAAGAAGTCTTTCGCCGTTGTTCGCAGCATGCCATTGACTCTCTGGATCCAGCCGGGGAAGCCGCCTCCCGAGACTTCAGCATTGATGTAAGGCCCGGGTCGAGCCAGGAGGTATATTCCTGCCTTTTTCGCTGCGTGAAAGAAGGGTTCCAGTGCGAAGACACCTTCCGCGCGATACACGCCCTGTTTGCCTTCGAGAAGAGCCCAGTCGACGTAGAAGGAGACGCCGTTGAAGCCGAGGGCTTTGATCTTCTGGAAGACGTCGAGCCAGAGGTCCGGGACTGGGAGTCTGTGAATGGTAAATATTTGCACACAAGACAAGCTTCAACAGCTCCGACCTATACGGATGGACCTCGCCACTGAAAAAGAAGATCCTTTCGCCATTCACCTTCAAGGAATGCTCATCCCAAGTGACCTGTACATAGTGGAGTTAGCACACACCCATAACCTAATCTCACACATCGCACTCACGATATCCTGCAACGGCTCCCGCTTATACGGCCTTATCCTTTCCTGCGGCATGAAGCCCGTCGCGCGCGCTTCCGACCCAATGGCGAGACATGATATCGCGAAAGCTCCAAGGAGCTTGAGTAAACTCCTCATGGTGTCCGAGAAGCTCGAATGGCGGAGTCGCGACAAGCAAAGGATCTGAGGCTGCCAAAAGGGACCTCGGAAGACGCAGCTCAGGGACGTCACCATTTTAATAAATATTATTATTACCACATCTACCGCCTCGCTGCAGCTGCAGGAGCGACAAACGCTCCCCTCCGCCCTTCCCGAACCAGCAGACCTTCCATACTATCCCCGCGCATGCCTGCATCACCAATGCCATGGCACTCGCGGCTGGGGGTGGAGGAGTTGATCACACGAACTGGATGCTTTCTGCGTAACATTCCACCAACCCCAGGCTCGCCATGCGCCCAGCTACCCAGGTTGCAATCGGCAAAAATGACGTTTACGGTTCCCTTCCTCGGTGCTTACGCTTCCACCTCGCTGCGATTTCTCCGGATCGTCATGCGAGATCCACGGAATATATTGGTTGCCGGGGTCCTGCCGCTTTTTAGCCCGACGCCCGCTGCAGGTCCGTTATTCATTTGTTGCCGTTGTTGGGAATCATGAGGAGGGGGGACCGGGCGTGGATTCTCAGTTTGTGAGATTTATATCTGCGGGTGAGGGTTCATGGATGGGAGGTGCGGGATGGGATGGCTCGTCACGGGTAGGGTGGTGGACCTCGGGAGACTCTAGCGTGGCTGGTCACCCGCACAGAAGGAGGCTAACTGAATGAGGGTTAAAGTTAGCGGCGTTGCTTAAGCTTATACTGACCTCCAGACTCGAAATATCGCCAATATGGCTGGATGGTGTCACTTTCTAGAATGAGGAACGCGCTTAGCTGGGCAAGAGGTCAAACGACATTCTTATAGCCACCTTCGCATGCCACGTAATAGCATGCACAGCGGGCCTCCCCAAGCTTCAGGTGAAAAGTTATGTCTATTAGCTTATGTACAATTATGCTCGAGTAACACAAATTCAAGAACCCACCCAATGCAATAGATATATGCAAGACGCCAAAGCCGAAGACTGCCACAAGACACCGACCCTCAGAGTTCCCCAGTCCACCTCTCATCGGGGCTCTTCTTCACCAAGTCCTTCCACCCGGGCCTAGCAGGCGGATACTTCGTGCCCACCTCCTTGAATCTATCCTTCCTAATTTCCTCCACCCTGTCGTCCTCCTCGAGCTCGGCCACTCTCCTCGCCTTCTGCCTCCTCCTCAACTCCTCCAACCTCCTCGCCCGCTCCCTCGTCTCCTCCTCACTCTGATATCTCGGTACGCGAGGCCCGCTTCTGGGTGTAGAGTCCGCGAACAATCCCGCATAGCGGATGTATCGTCCTTGTTCCATGGCCGAGCGTACCTCGTGGAAGCGTTCGACCGCGATGTCGCGCTCCTTCTGCCAGCGGAGGACTTCGCCCTCCTTATGCGCGAGCAGCCGCTCGAGCTTTCTTACTTGTTTCTGCAGGGCGTCGATCTGGAACCACTCAGGATCGTTCTTGGGCAAGTGGTCATAGTACTGTTTGATCGTCTCCCGCATCTCCTGTTCATGCTGCTCGATCATGCTGTCGCGTTCTTGCATGTTCTCCTGGTACTGCTCATGCTGGGCGCGGTACTCATTTTCCCAGTTCGCGGCCGCATCTCTGAAGTGGTTGCGCTCGGCCGCCAGGACATTGTAGCGGTCGTTGAGGCCGACGAGGCGTTCCTCAAAGACTTTGATCTGGCTCTTGAGTTCGGGACCGTTATACTTGATGGTGATTTGGCGGAGGCGTTCGTGCTCGTCGGACAGCTTTTGATAAGCGGCGTCTTTGTCGTGATAGAGCTGTTCCCAGTCGTCTTTTTCTTGAGAATCCTCCACGTTTGCCTCTGCGGACACTTGGCTGGCGAGGCGCTGGGCGAGATCCCTGTGCTTCTCGACTTGTTGGACCAAGTCGTTGACTTCTTGCTTGTGCTTTTCTTCCGCTGTCTCCTTCTCTTCCGCTAGCGCGTTCAGCTTGGTGCCAAACTTTACCATGATCTCTATGATGCCAATACGGAGCTCCGCAGCCTCATCCGGAACGGTCCTGCCGAGTTCGCAAATATCCTTGAATAAGGCAGGGTTCTTCATATCAGTCTCTGAGATCAACTGATTCATTACACCCACATCTTCCAGAAGCTGTTTCATGGCCTTGGCGTACTTGCCCCCATCCTGCACAGCCGCCGTCGCCATTTCAGCAATCTGGTTCAACTTCTCCTTCTCGGCTCTCTCCAGCTGCAACTCCTCTTCAAATTTCTCCTTTTCTACAGCAAGGATATCAACCTGGGCTTTGACCAGCTCAAGCGCTTCGGAGAGGTCGGAGTTGGCCTGCTGGTACTGGGTAATGGCCTTCTCCGCCGATTCGACTACGCTCTTTCCTGCTTCTTTCTGCATCTGGTCGTTGCTCTCTGCTTGGATGGCCCGCTGCTCAGCCTCTTGAAGAGAATTCTCAAGCGCATCGACTTTTCCTTCCAGCTCCTTCTCGGTCTCTCTGTTCCGCTCCTTCTCAGCATCAAGCTCGGCTTGCAGGCGTTTTTTCTCCTCCATCATCTCTTTGAGTGCCCGCTGCAGAGATGATAGCTCGCGCGACCCCGGCGATTCAGGCGAGAAAGGGTCTTGTGAAAAACTGCCAGACAAGCGTTTCTGGTGAAACCCCAACGGCGAGTGTGGCAGCTCCTTGCTCGGCGTGCTCGGTGTGGACCTACGCGCCGCCGATCTGAGACCGTCTATGGACTGATGACTGCGCGCCCCTTGTTTCGACGGAGTGCTGTTTCTGCTGCCAAATGACAGTCGTGGCAGGCCGCGTAGAGGCGACCCTGTATTGTCCCCGGTCTCTTCCTGGAATCCGTAGCTGTGGACATGTCTCAGGGTTCTTTCCACGGTAGGGGAATTCTGAGCGGATTGCCTGCGGGAATTGTATTCCTTCTGCGCAATATCTCTTTGCAGGTTTCTGTGATACAAGGCCTGCTGCTCTTCGGCCTTCTTCGAGAAGGATACAGTCGGGTCCATGAACGGTCTCTGTTCCAGAGTGGTTGTCGTTCGCCTTGGACGGGGTCTCTCGCCACTGCGCAGTCTTCTGGGGTTAGATTCCGAGGTGTAGATGGACGATGTATCTCCGAACGTCTCGGTCTCGTAAGTGTAAATGGATGCGCTGTCGAGATCTAGCTCTTGTTCTCCTTCTCCACGTTCCTGGGACTGGAGGGAGCCAGCGTCTGAGGGGGTCCCATGTCTTTGGTTGAACTCATCCTGCCTGTCGTTGAAGACGGAATCCAGATTCTCGATATCCTCTTTTTCGGGGATTTCGGAAAGGGGCCGTGGACGTTGATGCCTTCCCGAGTGTGTCGATCTGTCGTCGCTGCTTCTCCCCGGGGTCCCGGTGTTGGAGTTACGCTGAGAATTCCTGTTACTTTGGGGTTGGGACGTCTTTCCCCTTCCCGATATGAAAGGGTTGTCTTCGCTGCCGGCCGGCATGATTACGGTAGAAGGCTATATGGTACAGAAATGGAAACGTAGATGCAAGGAAAGATGCCTCGGATGACAGAAAAAAGGGGGGATATCCAAAAACCCCCTGAGGGAAGTCTTCAACAACGCCTGCAAATGCTGATGCCCTTAGAACGGCAAGAGAACTCCAAACACTTCGCTGCTATAGTTAGGACCTACCTTGGATATGCTATTTTCATCCGCTTGAACAACGACGGGTATACAAAGGGAACGGGAAGATGAAACACGCGCGCGCTCAAAATGCCAGAAACAAAGCAGCAGTTTGTCTTCACAGCCCCGCATCGTGTCTGCCTTCGAGCTTCATTGTCCGCAAAATGTGCCTGATCGGGACCTGAAACGCAAAAGAGGCTGTCAGAGAGGGTTGACGTGCGACATGCTGTCAAAGCATGCTTCCACGCGCGTGGTGTGCCTGGGGGGCGCCCACGCGATGGAAGGCGGAGCGGGTTCTTCGTAGATTTCTTTGAGGCTAACCGTATCGGGTTAGCCTCAGAGACTTACTGTGTAAGGTTAGCCTCCGCACTCCACGCGCGCCGAGCCGTGGTCCTCCTGGACCGCGTGCTTGATTCAACTGTGCCTCACAAACGAAAAATGACATGCAGATATGGATTCGCAACCGCAGAACTTTACGCCCAGCTGGGAACTGATCTTATTAGGCAATTTTCGCGTGTTTACGGCGCCCAGCGGCACAAGCAGCGCACTGTGAATTGTGACCGCTGGATCAGCCACTGGACAGGTGTGCAATGCAGAGAGGACAAAGTGCACATGCGGTGTGAAGGCTTGACGGCCATCACCGGGGCGACGATCTATACTTAGCGATGAGAATGGTGGACATGAGGGTAATTTCGAGGGACGATGGTCCAGCGATGAGGTTCGCGCGCGTGGCAGTGCTTTGGGAGTTGTACGTAGGGAGGGGCCCGTTGCAGGAGTTGCAAACGAGGGACTGCTACTATTTGCGTCGACTACAAGAGCATCCAAGTGTACAGTTAGTCGCAAAGAGGGCGTTGAAGAGTAGTCCAGACAAAGAGAGAGGGACGAGGTGACGAGAGAGTTGCTGAGGGTGGTGTCCAAGCGTTGGTGAGAACTTGGGCCTGGGGTGGGGTATCATAGGTATCCCGAACCTGCGGGGAAGGGAAATTCACCGCAGTTGTGCCTGAAATACGAGGTTCTTCCTTGGTAGATGGCAGGATCGAGGACGGTGAAGGCCGTTAAGTTGTGTATCATTCGATCGGTAAACGGTGAGTTGGACTGCTGTGCCGCTGCCACAGCATCACCATGACTATTAGGTTCATGGCCAATTTTGGTCACGCTGGAAAAAGCTGGGCTGGGCCGCGTCCCAGGGCCCCCATCTGTCCCTCCACCAACAGCCCTATATACGTACAGCCCTTCTGCGCAATCCGTCCCTGCTTTCTTCTTGCCAAATAGGATCCGCGGGGGCGTCCGGTGACGCGTGCCAGTTTGCTTGACCCGGGCGCTGCTGGAGCATGGGCACATGGTTACGTTACACAGTGTTTGGCTGTGGTTCCGTTTGGGTGGTTAGCGCACCACCTCCATTCCTGAGGCAGAGCGTTGCAGGAGAATGTATTACAGCCCAGTCACTGTCCAGCACGACGAATGCGGCACAGGCGACCACCACAGGCGACCGGAAGCGACCGAGCCCCAAATATGCATGCACTTGGATCCGACCTTTGCTGTGCCTGCAGAAGGCTGCAGGGGCTGAGACAGCACATGGCATCGGTGTGCACAGAATCGATGTACGGGAGTAACCATCTACCAGCATGCCAATCTGCCCAATCTCCCCCCAATCCCCCCCAATCTGCCATGATGGTTACTGGAACCACGGGAAGCATCTCCCCGCCGTAGCTCCAGTCTTGTGATAGAACTAGTCTCAACCAATAATGATAAAATGCCCCGTTTGGCGGGCGGGTTCCCAGGTTTTGCCCCAAAAGCTGCTCCATGGATCATGGATTCTTAAAGCCGGCGCAAAAAAGCATACTGTGGTAAAACCCGCAAATTGGAGAGATGAATGTCCACCGGCCGCTACAATTTTGCAATTCACGGACATGGCCGCACTGTTCACGGACATGGCCGCACTGCGGTCACCCGCCGTTGGGCGAAGCCCTGGCCAAGCCACCACTTGCTGAGAACCGTCTCTGGGAAGTGGGAGGAACCCGCTATGGAGGAGGCTCTAATGGAGGGAGCAAGACACAGGCCGCCGCGTTCGTCCAAGCCATTCCAATATTGCGGGCTAAGACAGTGACGCTGGCGAGAGGCACGGCAACCCGCGGATGGCATTTAGCGCGACGAGAGGAATGCATGCAACCGACCGTCTGTGCAACGACAGACTAGTTCTGAGCCCATTTCCAGTCCTACGGGTCGATCATGGTCGAAGCATGTGGGATTCCCTGCCGCTGTCCTGCGCTGCTCAACATGGGCGAAATCGGCATCTTCGATTGGCACGCTGACATCAATCCAGAAAGCCACAAATCCTTGGGATGGTTCGCGGGCGAAGCTCACTGCCTCCACACCAAGGCGGGGGACTCCCTGACAGCTCCGCCTCAGAGCTCGATATAGCTTAGTGGTGGCAGTAATGATGGGAGGCGCTCGTCGCTTCGCAGCGAGTCGACCCTCAAGTGCACCGACCTACTGAGCAACGTCGCCGTTTTCACTCACACCCTTCGGCCCAGTAGCGCTCTGGACTAGGGACTGGGATCTCTGGGGGCCCCTCTGCCTTCTCGCTCAAATCCGTACATAGCAGCCCGTGGCTTTTCGCACCCACCTTTTCCGTCTGAACAACCATTCACCAAAAGCGGCTGAGACGTCAACCAATGGTGGCAAGGGCTAGAGGCCTCCACGATACCGATCTCCTGGTACCTTTGTCCGCCTTCAGCAACGGCGACGGCTATCCCCCTACATGAGCAGCCTTCTCGAGGACTCGCCCTCTCTCCAAATACGTCTGCCAAAAGCGGCCGAGACGTCAACCAATGGTGGCAAGGGCTAGAGGCCTCCACGATACCGATCTCCTGGGACCTTTGTTCGCCTTCAGCAACGGCGACGGCTATCCCCCTACGTGAGCAGCCTTCTCGAGGACTCGCCCTCTCTACAAATACGTCTGGGGGACTCACCTCACTGGACAAAGAAGCGCTGCCCCCCTCTCCATTTGCCTCCTTCGCCTAGGCTTTCCCTAACTCGTTCTCCCATCGACAAAGAAGTACGCAAATCCAAATAACCTCAGACACACCCCACGTTTTGCCCTAGGTGAACACCTGTTTCTCTCTCTTTTCGGAATTGATTGCTCCCTCCTGGGCGGAACTGCCGGTGAGCAACGGGTACCTGCAACAGGTTCGTCTTCTACCGTGGCTGAAATCCGCTATGCATCATGGAATGAGAGCAAACCCAAGCCTGGTGTCGTTAGTCTTTCTAGGCGTCTACTAACATGCCTTCCTAGATTCAGCAATTGAGTGAGATTGATCAGCCCTAACCACCTTTTGGACCCTCAGAAAGGATTGGCCATTGCATACCTGGAAGGGAATCCGCTCTCTCTGCCGCTTTCAATTGTCGTCCTTCGCCAATCGTCGCTGCCACTGCGTTATCTTCGAAGAAAGCGCGTTAGTATTGCGTCAACTTCTTGTCTGCAGCCGTGAAACATCGACCATCCTTGGAAACGCCACAAAGCGCCCTGTTGCAAAACTCTCCTGAAACCGACAGAATCCCGTCACAATCACTCCGCAAAATGATGGCGGAATCGCTAGGCCAACATCATTCCCCTCCTACTCCTCCGAGTGACCATGCCGACCTACACTTGAACCTCCACCACATCGCACAGTACAACGCAGAACGACACGCAATCGACATCCACAGTAACGGCATTGATCATACGCGCCCCTCTGGGCATGTTGCCGTTCCCTACCCCGACCACATCTCTTCACTGAAATTGGAGAGCCACCGGTACAGCGGAAAACCGGATCCCAAGACGGTCAGTGTTCTCCCACCTCTTGTTATCGTTTGATGGAAACTGACCTGTTCTTAGAAACTCCATGGCGACGGCTTGAACTATTATGAGCCCAATACCTTCAACGGACTCAATGTAAGTGCAGCATCTTTACGCGGATTTTGGCAAAGCCTGACATTGTGAAGACACACCAGTCAATACCTGATAGCTCACCTCCGACACCTACGTCGGCGGCTGGGAATGACGAATTTGAACGGAGAACCCGTAGTGGGCGCTCTCTTGCTGCGCCTACTTCGCATGCTCCAGAACCGGAGCCCAAGCCGCGTGTAAAGGCCACTCCAAGGTCGAGGAAACCAAAGGCCGGGAAGGGTGAAAAGCCAAAGACGCCGAAACTTACATTGCCGCTCAGCATCTTGACCAAGGATATGACTTCAATACCAGTGAAGAATATGGAGGAGTGGGTGAATCGGCCGGCTGAAGTGAGGCACAAGGAGGCGGAGAAGAGGAACGGGTACATTACCAGGCCCATGAACTCCTTCATGCTGTATCGCTCGGCTTATGCGGAACGTACCAAGCAGTGGTGCCTGCAGAACAATCACCAAGTCGTGTCTTCCGTATCCGGAGAGAGTTGGCCGTTGGAACCGCCCGAAGTTCGCGAACTCTACAACGAGTACGCCAAGATCGAGAGGATCAACCACCAAAACGCCCATCCGGATTACAAGTTCTCTCCAAGCAAAACGACTGTCCCCGCGAGGAGGCGGAGAGACGACTTCTCGGACGAGGAGCCCAGCGACTTGGACGATGCTGACTGGGCGCCTGGACATGGCCGTTCCCGAAGCAGACCTTCCAAGAGACATGAGAGGGATCTCGGATACGCCGTCAATGCTTCGGAAACCATGCATTCGGTGTACTTCGACCGCGACTATCAATCCCACGGCAGCCCTGCGATGAGGACTGGTTGGCAAAACCCCAACGTGGGGAGGCCGCTGCCCATGCCGGTGCAAGGAGACTACTACCATCATTATTATCCGTCGACTGGTCACCCCACCATGGGTATGGGCCCCGGCGTCATGGAGGGGATGCACATGAGGAGGATCAGCTCGACCGGGTTGCCGATGCAATACTCGGCGGAACCAGGCATGTTGGGGCTGCCTGGTGGGAATGCAGCAGACATGATGCAGCATCTGCATTCCGCCGTGGGTACGCCCCTATCGCAGGACGGGCAGGTTGATCCCATGCTACTTGCATACGATGGAGGTCATTCGGATATGGAGGCCAGCATCATGTCTTCCTCCTTTCAGAGCGGGCATATGGACGACTTCGAGAGAGAGCTGCGCCAGCACGCGGATCAATCCTTCCTGGCTTCCTCGGAGGAGGAATTCAGCACTGACCAGTGGCATGCCGATCCAACCATGGTGCCGATGGAACAAGTATCGGAATTCGAGAAGTGGATGGAGGACCATCATGCTGCATAGGGTTCTGGGCTCCTGAAAAACGACCAAAGAGCGACTTGGTTGAGATAGGAATCACTGTTGATTTTTGTTTCTGTGGCGTTTTTTGGAGTTGGATAGATACCCATTGCCTCAAGAAGGTCGGCCGTTGGCAAGGATTTTGTGTTTTTCGTTAGTGTTTTGTTAGCTTCCCTGCTGTGTTGTAGATTAGAATAGATTGGTTCGCAACCAGCAATTGTGCCATGGTGATCTTGAACCTCGATATTGACAGCCAGAAGGCATCCGTATCAATATCCTGACTTATATACTAAAAGGTTTATGTCTCTTCTCTCCTAAGATTTCCATTATGTGATTCATGGACGGACCTTCGCGTGGAAGGATGAGAGTGTCTCATGACTCTCATCGACAAGATGATGGACTTAGAGATGAGGTTGGGCGGCCAACACATCAAACGCGCACGGTCCGATTACCTCTTTGGGTTAGCAGCACGCGGACAACAAACGCGCTCCCCGCCAGCCGCAGCTGTTTTCTGAACGCGCATCGTCGAAGTTGCTTTTGTCCACTCCACTCATTGTCTATATTTAGCTTGGTGTCTCTGAAGCACTGACTTTGTTATTCCACAGTCAACACCATGTACGGCGAAATTGGGAACAAATTAGTATCTACATGCACTCAGGCACCGCCAAAGAGTAGTTGAGCTAATGTCACCAGGTCCAACATGCCAAACGCACACAGTCCCTCGCACATCTACCGCCGTATCAGACGGAAATGGTGCGAGCCGTAACTCGCGAAGTGCGCGACCTCGACAAGGACGTCGCAACTATCCTCGAGCCGTTCGCAGGCTCCTTCAACCCCTCCACCGAGCCTGCCACGGCATGCGCGCTGCTGGTCAATCACTTGTGCATGCGGAGGAATAAGCGTTGTCTTCTGGCGTATCATCGAGTGCGATCCGACAAACTGGAAGAGATGTGCTGGAATGGGGTCGATGTGCTCGAGAGGCAGCAGCAGCAGCAGCAGCAGCAGCAGCAGCAGCAGCAGCAACAGCAGAATACCAACAGGTCGGCAGGAGAAGGGGACGGCAGCTCCAGCAGTCTAAGCCCCGAAGAAGAGGAATATGTGCGCCAGTACAGTGATTTACTGGCAGCGTACAAAGGGCAATGGACGGATATCGACTTGACCGGCAGCCTTGAACCCCCAAAGGACCTCTTCATTGATGTCCGGGTTCTCAAAGACGCCGGGGAGATACAGACAGAATACGGGTATGCCCTTTTGTTAGAGCGTCGGCTTTGCATGAATGTTTGAGCTAATGTTCCGCAGTGCAATTACCTTGACGAAGAACAGCCAGTTCTATGTACGCCAAGGTGACGTGGAACGTTTGATCGCGCAAGGTTATCTACAGCGCCTGAGCTGAGCGTCATATCCGACATGTAAATGACGGACCGGTGGACCATGAAGACGGTCGATTCTCGAATACTGCCTGATACTACCCCTGTTCACGTTGCGGCCGGATACCACGGCCCGATCCCGTCTGAGGACGATAGTGACAATTCGGATTATCAAAATCCAAAAACGAGAGCACTTGAGCATACGATGATGAGCCAGTGGGGAAAAGAGCCAAATCACTGGTTCACACCGTGGGGCCTCTGCAATCAGCCTACAGGGGTCAAAATGGCGTGAGCGATACAGAGCCGATACAGGATGCAGAAACGGACCCAAACGCGGAGTACAAGGTGCAGGATGGGGAATGCAGAAATCCCCCAACATGAGACGCGTCCTCCATCTGGAGACGGCGCTGAGTGGACGTCCGAGGGGAAGCAATACCAGGGTATATGACCACCGTCGCGATTCCTTGCCGTTGTGGTGTGATATGCCGCAAGAAGTTCGAAACTGTTGAAAGGGTCGTGATCGTAATAAAGCTAGGTTCTATGCGGGCGCTTCCAGGGCTGCGAAATGTGCTTCCAGACGATTAGCCGAAACAGGGATAGCCCATGACGTCGGCTCATTCTGGCCCGTCACGAACCGTTCTGGTGCACAACTCAGCAGAAAAAGTTCGAAGGGGGTGACGGGTTTTGCAAAAAACGCTTGCTTCCACGCCAATGCCTCCCAGTTCACTCCAAATATTTTGATATAGTCCCGCTAACCACCAGCCCCTCTCCCTCCTCCCTCCGTCGCTCCGTCTCTCCGCAGAGCTGATCGTCACGCTCTCCACCGTGACCCGTTTTTGCGGCCCTACCATGCTGGTGTGAGCAGACAAGAGCAAGGAACATGGTTGCTATACCAGGCCTCCCGCTGAGGAAGCGCGGGAATTCGGACGCAACACAGGAGCAGTTGCCCTTCACCAATGACCAGGTCAGCGACGCCGATTTCTCTGGTCCCAATACCCTTCCTCGAACGCGTCCGGTCCGAGCGGCATCGACAACGTCCAGCACCTTCCTCTCCAGCTCGTATACCCAGCGCGCCCCGCCCCGATCGTTCGCCCATCACGCTTCGCAAGCTTTCGCAGAGCCCCCCCAATACTCGTCGCAAGGTGTTCGCGAACGAACCGAAGAATTGGCATCATATGCTCTAGACTCGGACACGTACCAAAGCCCCGCACGCAGAATCAGCTTTGCCGACTCAGACTCCAACTCCGCCAGACATAGCGGCTTCTTCTCTCAAGGTACGCCCTCACTGGGCCCGAGGACATCCTTGGATGCTGAGGATACGGATGCAATCGAGGAGGAGAGTGAGCCCGAATCATCCGAGATTTTGGTGTACCCGACGTCTACGGCGGAACACCCACCTGAAGCCGCACGGCATGCTTTGGGAAGGAACGCAGCGTCGCGCGTTCCTAATGTGTTGGTAGAAGATACGGAAACTACGCCGCTGCTGCCCAGGGCACGCTTAACTCGGACACGAAGCCGGGATCAGAATGAAGGATATGCATCCACGGCGAAAAGCTCGCTTTACGGGGAATCTGTGGGACACAGATATAAGAGCAAAATCGCGCATCTCACTGCGGCAGCTGGACACAGCTTCACAAGTGTACGCCGTGCACTCATGAACCCTAAGAACTACACAAAGGATGCCGCAATCGCGGCTACAGTGGCAAGTTTGCAGACGACATCTGCCGTCTTCCTAGGCCTACTCCTCAACATCTTGGATGCGCTCTCTTATGGATATATTCTTTTCCCGCTCGGGACCCAGATGTTTAGCCACACCGGCCCAGATGGCATTTCCATCTTCTTCGTCAGCTGCATTGTCTCTCAGCTTTGCTACTCCCTGGGTCTGTCCATGTTTAGAGGTGGCGTTGGCTCCGAAATGATTGAGGTGGTCCCCTTCTTCCACAAGATGGCTTACTCCATCATGGCGAAAATGAGCGGGGAAAGCGACGAGGCTATAATGGCCACCGTCATCGTCTCCTACTGCTTGAGCTCCATCATCACCGGGCTTATATTCCTTTTACTCGGCGGCTTCAAGCTGGGAAACCTCGTCAGCTTCTTCCCGCGGCATATCCTTATCGGTTGCATTGGCGGAGTGGGGTTTTTCCTGTTCGTTACAGGCATCGAAGTTTCCGCTCGCCTCGAAGGGAACCTGAACTATGACCTGGACACACTGCACAAACTCTTCGCCGCCGATACCATTTATCTATGGGTTCTACCACTCTTCCTCGCCATCACGGTGCTCATCATGCGTCGGGTCAACAAAAGCCCTTTCGTGTTGCCTGCCTTCTTCATCACCGTATTTGTAGTCTTCTACATCGTCGTCAAGGCCATCCTGAGGTCGGATTTGGAACCTCTGCGAAAAGCTGGATGGATATTCGAGAAACCCGAAGCCGGGGTTCCGTTCTATAGATTCTACTCATACTTCAGTAAGCGATATGGCACGGGGAGGCTGGGCTGCGTACTGACTTTTTCACAGAATTCAAGAGCGTAGATTATGGTGCGCTGTTTTCGACGCTTCCCACCATGTTCGCGTTGTCATTCTTCGGCATTATCCACGTTCCGATCAATGTCCCAGCCCTTGCCGCTGCTGCAAAGGAGGACAACGTCGACGTCAACAGGGAATTGATTGCTCATGGTGTCTCTAATACTTTGTCTGGCTGTGTCGGCAGTATCCAGGTATGCACTGTCCCACTCCCTACCCGAAACCTAGCACTCACGAAACATAGAACTACCTCGTCTACGCCAACAGCGTCATGTTCATGGAAAACGGGGGCGACAGTCGCGCAGCCGGCGTGCTCCTGGCCGCAGCAACAGCCGCCGTCTGGATGGCCGGACCCGCTATGATCGGGTTCATCCCCGTCTGCCTCGTCGGCGCCCTCATTTTTCTGCTCGGCATCGAACTCCTGGAGGAAGCCGTCTGGGACCCGCTTGGGAAGTGCCACAAACTGGAGTACATCACCATCATCGCCATTGTGCTCATCATGGGCATCTACGACTTCGTCGTCGGCATCTTCGCAGGCATTGTGCTCGCCTGCCTCAGCTACGTTGTCCAGAGCTCTCGCACACCCGCCGTGAGGGCGACCTACAGCGGCGAAGTCGCCGAGTCTACCGTCCGACGGCCGCGAGCCGATCGCAGCTATCTGAGCCGCGTGCGCAACCAGATCCGCGTCATCAAACTGAGCGGCTTCCTCTTCTTCGGCACCATCGTCTCCGTCGAGGCATACATACGCTCTCTGATTGCAGAGGACAACGTCCAGAAGCACCTAACCAGCTTCATCATCCTGGACTTCAAGCACGTTACCGATGCAGACTTCAGCAGCTCCGAGGGGTTGCTGCGGATCAACCGCATTCTCGCGAGGAAGCACGTCAAGCTGATCGTAAGCGGAGTGTCGTTCTCCAGCAAGGTCGGCCAGGCACTGCATAACGTGGGCTTGTTCGACACGGAGAAAGGCGATGACGAGTGCCCTCCCCCTCAGGTCTTCGAGGACCTCAACATGGCGCTCGAAGCGTGCGAGAACGAGCTCCTCGAGGCCTTCTACCTGCACTGCAGCACCACGAGTGCTGCTGGCGACAAACGACGACCGACACCCCCTATGTCGATTCACGGGGACTCTTCCACACCCCGCCCTGTAAGCTCCCACGATACCGACGCAGCAGGAGCAACCTCATCCTCTTCATCCGCCGCCGGCCCCATCAACCCCTTCGACCCCAACTTCCACTCCCCCCGCCGCGGCGCCCAGTACCTCGCAGCGGCCACCACGATGCGCGAAGCTGCCGGCACAGGAATGCTGCATCCGCCCTCCTCGTCGTCCGCCATCACCGACTCCGCATCCCCCTCCCCATCCCCCCAAGAACCACCCGGTTCACCCACCTCCTCCGTAGCACTCCCACCACCAGCAACAACAGCAACAGCAACAGCAACAACATCCACCCCGATCCCCGCCCCAGCCTCGAAATACAAACACTTCTCGCAACCCCTGAAAATCATGCTCCAGACCTTCGACGGCATCACGACGCGCGGCGTCGACTTCTGGCACCTCGCGGCGCCCTACTTCGAGCGGCGGACGTACCCGGCGGGGAAGCTGGTCTACTCGCGCGGCGACGAGCCGGACGGGTTCTACATCCTCGAGCGCGGGCGGTTCCGCGCCGAGTACGAGCTCGAGCAGTCGTCCACCTCCGACGCGTTGGCGGAGAGCCCCTACGTCGATCGGGCGGGCGGGGCGGCGAGTCGGTTCCACGAGGTGATTCTCCCCGGGACGACGTGCGGGGAGTTGCCGTTCTTCAGCGAGACGGGGCGGACGGGGACGGTGATCGCGGACGGCGATACGGGTGGCGTGGGGGAGTGCGTGGCGTGGTGCCTGACGCGCAAGGCGTGGGCGAGGTTGGAGAAGGAGGAGCCCGAGGTGGGGAGGGAGTTGGTGAGGGTCGCGTTGCGGTTGACCAAGGAGAGGCTGGATGCGATCACGGGGTATGTGCTTGTTAGTGCTTCGTAGGTGGGATGGGATGAAAGGAAGGGAAAGGGAAAGGAAAGGTTGACGGCTTTTATGGCGTCGACAAAAGCATCTGTAATTTCTAGGAGTGTGGATGACGGGGTATGTGTACTTATTAGTAATAGACAAGGCGTAGAGTTAAAGTGGAATGAGATGAGATACCAGTTTTACAACCTTCATAGGGTTCTTTGGGTCTTCAATCATCCATTATCACGCCCTTGGCGGGCATGTTTTCTCACACGCTACCCACGTGATTAGCCTCTCCCTAAGCCCTAATCCTCGAGATCAAGGTATGTATCTTGAACACTTCAAAGGCAGTCTCAAAAATTCATTCAACACTACCATTAAAGACTGGAGTAACCAAGCCTGCTATAATCTAGTCTATCTACCAATGAACCATGACACTCCAACCCTAACCATTGGCATCTCCGCCTTCCCCAGCCAAACCACAAACCAACCCCGTATTAAAATCCAGTATTCATGAAGAAGCAATAGCCAAAACCAAAACAACGCAAAAGAGGGGGTATCAAGCTGCGAAAGAAGAAGATGAAGAAATAACACGCCACGCAATGCCACGCAATGCAATGCAGGCTACTAACTGGAAGACACGGATTTGCGCAGTGGATTGCCAGACGTGGCTTCAGGTTGCTGCTCGTTGATCGGTCGAGGAGCTGGTCGGTCGCTGGCCGGAGTAGGAGATCGCGGACCGGGGGCAGTGAGAGGAGGATGTTGTTCAGGGGTTGGGATACGAGGAGGTTGCTCAGAGGCGGCGGTTTGTATAATTAGGGTCTCGCTGGACTGTCCAGTGCTTGCGTCTTTCGGCCCGCTGGCGGTTGAAGGTTGTCCTGGCCCCTCGGACAAGACCCCAACGGTCAGGGCATTACCCCTTTTCCAATTCCGGAGCGGTTGGTGGTCTTCGTAAACGTGGCCGAGGTACGATACTTTTATTCGAGACACAGGAGCCTGTATATGTATTAGCAACGATGGAACGGCGCCGAACCTGATCCTCGAGGAAGCCTCAGCGAAACAGAAGCAGCGGAAAAGGAGTAGCACCGAATCGACATCGACGTCTTCTGAATCCTCGGTTCACGATCTCATCCAGGAGCAACTGGGACAGCGGCATATTGTGGAAGAGAAGGTGGTGCAGGAGGTTGTGCAAGAAGCGGCCATTATTGAGATCCAAGAGACGGTGCATGCAGAACGAGGAGACAGCGGAGAGGGAGGTTGGAAGGCCACTTACACCTAAAATCGGGCTCAACTTCGCTTTGATGACTCCAATCTTGTCCCGCTCCCTCGCCTCGATCACATACTCCTTGTCGACAGGACCAACTTTACACCTCATCTGGAGGAGCTCGCCCAGCTCCTCGTCATCCCGGACCACGGCCTTCCCCTTGCCCTTCCCCTCGACCTGCACATCCTGTTGTTCTTCTTTTTCCCTCTGGGCCACCGCATCACCATCGACCAGCCCTTCAGGTTCAAAGACCACGTAGTCGTAATTGTGGCTCCCTCTGACATCGCGAATGTTATATAACCTCCCCCGCTCATCGAAAATGGCAACCCAAGCCTTCCCATCGGGACAAGTGCAGCCCGCCGCATCCAACAGGGCTTGCGCCTCTTTCACTTTCCCTTGCTGCAAACACTTTATGATTTCCCTGTAGGTTGCCCATACTTGGGGGTTACCTGTGGTGCTGTGCGTATCCCACCAGTCATTCCGCTCCCGTTCGAGTGCTTCACGTGTCCAAACGATGCCGCCTGGGTCTTTGCCGCCATGTGAAGTCGGCACGATGTATGGATCTGGCAGTTGGCAGCGGCCTTCGGGCAGTGGGAGGAGGGGCTTGTTGGGTTTCAAGCTCGAGGTACTAGCTCTAGGCGTGTTGCCGGTGGAGCGGGAGCTTCGGCCCAGGAATCCGCGTCTGTGTCTGTGCTGGTTGGTGTTGTTGCTAGCATTCGGACCTTGATTCTGGTTGTTGTTCAGAGCTGGAGGTGCAGCACCGCCTCGGTCCGCTTTGGAGAAGCAAGCGCCCTGTCAGAATGTTAGACTCATTACTGTCCACAGAGTGTGCGGCGTTTGTATCAAAGTTGCGATAACTTTGGGCGAGGGGCCGAGACTGGGGAGGGGCGAACATACCATGATGCGCGATTCCGAGAGTTGCGGAAGCTCGGGTATACATCCAAAGCTCAATCAGCAAGCGAGTGTCGGCCGCCCGACTGCAGCTCAGGCAGGGTACAGCGAGGAAAGCGACAATCCGAAAAGCCGAAACGTCGAAAGAATGGTGTTATGGGGAGAAACAAGTAAGGGGAAAGAAAGAGAGAAGAGAGGGCGATAGCTGTTTGCAACTTCCTCAGGGCTCGACCGGAGGCTGGGTTCAAGCTTCCGACCATGAAGCTGGTCACCCGAGGAACAGAAAAAGGGTCGCGGTATCCTAACAAATCTCGTAAGCCTGATTCCGTACCTGCAATAACAGAGTACAGATAAGATGCTCTTAGGGACTTGTATTCTGTAACTGCAGAGAGCTCTAGTGCAGTTAGAGCTGTTCACTCTTAGAATTTAGGTACGTATTGCTAGCTAGGACCTGGGCAAGAGGCAGTGGTTTCTGAAGTGGGCGCGACACCCTTTCCGTCACCTGCGTGCTGATCCATCAATTGCCCCTTCTCCGCGCTGGAGGACATCGGGTGGTCCTTACTGGCACTGCTCCAGCAGCCCAGCTCCCTAGGTAGTCTACTGTTATGGCTCCACATGCAGCTTTCCCCAACACAGCCTCGTGATGTGACCGGAGTTGATAGAGTGCAGTTTCCCATGTTCCAGCCCCAAAAAGCCCGCCACACCTGCCGCGCAATGCAATTCACCGAGGGGGCTCCAATTGGCACATCTCCCGCAAGTCCCCGCAAGCGCAACGTGACCGACGATCGTTGATGTCTATGGCTGACCAGTTAATAATAAAAAACCCACATGGGCGTCATTCACTTTATTGGAGCACATCACCACCTATCGGTCCACATCGGTCCTATTCCGTAGCGATAGAGACGCAGCACAGCACACAGCGTCTCCTCCCTAGTATAGTCAGACTTGTGGAGGGGCGGCCTCTGGTCAAATCACGTCAATCACAGCGGGCACATCAACGTCCGCTGCATTAGGGAAACGACAATTTTCTATTAGAGATTATTAGGTGGAATAGTGCCCTAGCGGCCGCTTGAGTACAGGACCTGATAAGGCCGTACGCAGGGTATCAAGGGGTATTGTGCAGCAAGCAATGACAGGACGCAGAAACGACAGCCGGACCAAGACTTGGTATCAAAAAGGAAAATGAAAAACAAGGGCACAGTGGTATCAATCTAGACAAAGCAGCGGCCATAACCAGTGAACAGGCATGTCGTCCCCTCGGAGCTGTCAGTGCCGCGCAGAGCAGGACCCACAGAGAGCGAGCGACGGGAGTTGGACAAACGTGTCGAGCAAAACAGGAGTAGGAGATGAGGTGCATGGATGCTGAGATCCGAAACCTGCGCCTGGGACCTGCAGCATGAGATCCAAAGGCTAGATTTGGCGTCCGTGGTCGTGGGGTGGGCCGTCCGGTCAAACAAGAGAGCTGCATTGTCTTCGCTTTTCCGTCATTCCATCATGGCTGTCGTGGATGAAGGTGGGATCTTCCCACCAGACTTTACGCGGTGGCAGGGACTTGTGGGGTGCTTTTCGGAGCCTGCCCTACTGGGGCAGCTTCGGGGACCACATCGGCGGCGGGGACGGGCTCAATGACGGCAGGAGTAGCGGGAGTCTCCTCCTTCTTCTCCTCAACCTTGGCAGGCTCAGCAGCGGCCTCCTCCTTGGGCTCAGCAGCCTCCTCGACCTTGGCGGGAGCGGCAGCAGCCTCCTTCTCCTTCTTGGGCTTGCCAGCCTTGCTGGCGTTGCGGAGAAGGCTGCCAAAGATGGAGCCACGCTTGGACTTGGTCTCAGGAGCTGGGGTCTCCTCCTTGGGAGCTTCAGCGGCAGGCTCGCCAGCAGCAGCAGCAGGCTCAGCAGCGACAGCCGGAGTGGCCTCCTCCACCTTAGCAGGCTCCTCAGTCTTGGGGGCCTCGGGGGCCTTCTCGCCAGACGGGGAGCGGACCTTCTCCTTGGCACTTCCGAGGAACTTGCCGAAAGAGAAGTGCTGCTTCTCCTTGTGAGGGGTGGTAGCGGCAGCCTTCGTCTCCTCAGCCTTGGGGGCCTCAATGGTGGTCTCGGTGGAGGGCACGACAGGGGCGGCCGGGGTCTCCTCGGTCGCGGGAGCGGCAGCAGCAGCCTCAGTGTCCTTGGCCGGGGTAGGAGGAAGGATGTCGGCCTCCTTTTTCTCGTGGGTGGGGCTCTTCAGCTTCTCGACAAAGTTGCCAAAGATGGAGCCGCGCTTAGCAGGCTTGGGCTTCTCCTCGACCTTCTTCTCCTCTGCAACGGGGGTAGCGGCCGGAGCGGCAGCCTCCTCAGCCTTGGTCTCCTCAGCGGCGGTGGTGCCCTCAACGGGAGGAATGACGGGAGCAGTGGCGGAAACGGCAGTGGAGGCTGTATTCAGTCAGTTTCGTGATTCAACCATGCGACCCAGATTGCAAACGTACCCTCAGCGGGAGCGGCGGCAGTCTCGCCCTCCTTCTTGTCCTCGAGCTTCTCCTCGGCCTTCTCCTTCTTCTCCTCAGCCTTCTCCTCTACTTTGTCCTTCTTGCCGAGGAAACCGCCGAAGATGGAGGTACGCTTGCCACGGGAGACGGAGCGGCTCTTGCTCTTGGCCTTCTTCTTCTTGTTCTTTTCCTCATCAGAAGAGCTGCTGGAAGAGGAACCAGCGCGAGCGGGAGCAGCAGAGGATTCGGCAGCAGGAGCAGCGGCAGCTTCGGCCTCACCCAGCTTGGGGGTCGCGTCGATGCTCTTCTTGGGGGTGGAACCGGCGTTGGCGGCGGTGGCCGCTAGCGCAGCAGGCTTGCCTTCGCTTAAGGTCAGCGTCTGTGGGCACCGGGAAGAAGCGAATGCAGCCCAAAAAAGCTCCGAATGCATCGCGACGTCAACATCGAAATAAATACAACAAATAACTTACCAATCTTGGCGAGCTCCTCCTTGTAGCCCTCGCTGGAGACAATGCTCTCCTTGGCGGCCTTGGCCTCCTCGATGGCCTTCTCGACGGCTGCGAACCAACCATTGCGTTCCTTGGTGGTCTGGGCCTCGAAAGCGTGCTTGTTGCCGTGGAGCTTGAAGTGAAAGACGACGCTGCCATCCTTGGTGAGATCCGTGGCCTCGGACTGTGTCCGGGTTAGTCAAGCTGTCCCAATTGGAGATGAGGCGCAGGCGCATATGCCCACGTTACATACCAAGTTGAGAACACCGGCGGGAGTGGCCTTCTCATCGGCATGCTTGACGAAGTAGAGGAGGCCCTTGCCAGTCTGGCTGGACCAGGCGGCAGCGGGATGAGCGACCTCGGCCTTCTCGCCACGGAGGTAGTGGCTCAGGCTGGCGACGGGGACAGCCTCCTCGCCGAACCAGAAGTACTTCTTGGAGAAGCGGAAAGCGCTGTTGCATGGATTAGCCTGTGACATCTACATGGTGCTTGGTGATTGCAACTCACTTCTTCAAGCCAGGTGCCTTGTAGCCAAGAGCACCGCTGTGGATTGGCTCCTCGACCTCCTCCTCCTTCTTCTCCTCGGCGGGAGCGGCGGCGGCGGGAGCAGCAGCTTCAGCTTCGGCTTCGGCGACGGGGGCGGGTTCCTCGACCTTGGGAGCCTCAACGGCGGGGGCTTCGACCTTGTCGGCGGCGAGGACCTCAGCGGGAGCGGGGGTGGGCTCGACGACACCGGCGTCGGTGGTAACGGGCTTGGATGCTTCGGCAGACATGTTTGGGGAAGTGTGTTTTTGCGAGAAGGGTTGTGTAGGAGCGGTTGGGCGCGAAAAGCGGCGGGGAGGAGGAAGGGAGATAAGGGGGTATCAAGGTCGTGTATTACAATACGGTATGGAAGGGAAGGAAGCAAGTAGCTTGACGAGTCGAGCAGATGCTGGCTTGGGGGATGAGCAAACAAGCAGCAGAGAAGAGTGCGGTGGGTGTTGCTTCTCAAGATGAGGAAAGCAGGAGAGAGTGGGAGAAAAAAAAGGGTGGTGTGAGTGGAAGGGAAGGGAAGTTCCAGGAAGGGAGGGAGAGAAAAGGGCAGGAAGGAGGGCGGCAGGCCAAGGGTCAGGAGCTTTAAGCGTGGGTTCGTTACTGGTTGCTGGGGGCAGGGGGGGGCGGAAATTGGCGTGCACGGCAGGAGGCAGGCGCGAAAGTTGACAGGATTATTGGGCACGTTGTACAGTGTGTGTCCTGTGTAGGACACAAGTACTGTGTAGATGCTGTCACTGAGTCACTCTTTGTGCACTGGCTCACGGAGCTGTCACAAGCGACAAGCTGTCGTCTGGAGTCGTGCTACAGTTGTCAGTTGCTGCGCTGGGGAGACAAAAATCAGCCCAGCGTGGCGGGCGGCGCGGGCGGCGATTGCGACGCCTTGCGACGACTTGCGACAACGACTGCTGAACAGGCTGGGATCTCGATCTTGATTCTTGATATCGCAGGCCCCAAAGAAGAGGAGAAAGGTCATGCGCCCCTCTCCTTCGTAACTGAAGGTGAAGCACTCCTCCCAACCGTTGATGAGCACGCGACTTGCGCCGAGGATTCTGGCATCCTCCATGCATGCCTGCCGTTGATACGCTTCTCTCCTCAACATCGCACAGCCGCACCCTCCTCTTGAAATTATTGTGTGTATTCCTTGCACAACTCCAGCCCCCTCCTGAGCCTTTGCATCCACAGTCGATGCATCATTGCTTCTCCTATGTTATCCCCCTCCATCTCCACTCTCCCACGGTCCCACCTAGAGAGCTCCAGCTCAGAGCTGGTGCACTGGCACCAAGACCCATTTCACTAGCTCAACGCCCCGCTAGCCGAATGCGGGCACTCGACGGCGCCAGACTCGTTCGGCCAATCGACGCGCTGATCCTCGTCCAGGGTTCCCGGCAGCCTCTCGCGCCTAAAACGTCTTTGGCAGGGTCTACTTCCGGGGTTTTATCGTACTGCCCAGGTGTGTGCTCTGGCATCATGTGACCACCCACCTTTCATCGCCTTGCTGGTCGTACGCACACCTCTGCAGACAACTGCTGCCATCGCCATAATAAGCAGACTGGCGTTGCAGATAGATTTGTTGTATCGACCCCGCCAGGCGCCCTTGGCTCGTCGACCACCATGAAAATTGATAAAAGCACGGCATCCCCCTTCCCTATGACACATGTATGCGCCCGATGCCGGCTGAATCTCAGTCTCTTCCCCAACAAACGGGTTCCCCTACCCAAGCTTCATCAAAAAAGGGGGCTCTTCCGTCTTCGTCGAACCAAATTCGCAAACGGCAGACGTTCCCCACCACTCTGCCACCACCCTCCCGTGTGCATCAGGATCCATCCTGTCGCAATCGCCCTCACACAATTCTCAACAACTCCCCCGACGAGAGCGGATCCTGCAAATCCTCAAATAACAGCATATCATCCCATCTTGACATCTCAGCTCATCCCCTCATAACCTCCTCCCCACCATATCCACCAATCCCCCGCCCGCTCACCGCCACACCTGAGACCTCAGATCTCCTGTGCTAGTCGCCGCAGCCGCACCCTTGCACCCGTGTTTGAGGTTGAGTTGTGCACTCGCCCTGTGTCCAACATGCACGTTTCATCCACCCTCTCCTCTGGCCCCCAGCATAATTTATTATTATTATCATGTATAGAAAAATGGTTCCGCGGGTCCTACTACTGATCCCTCACAAACCCAGAGTCCGTGTCCAACCATCATGGTCTTCCAAGTTCCAACAGATAGATACAGCTCATCATGCGATATGATTCCACGTCTTTCGCACATCCCTCCATACAGAACACTTGTTCTTCCCTCGGAACACCGATAAGAAAAAAAAACTTTGATGAGGTCCCCACGACTCAAACCCCTTCAATCATCTTCATCGTCTCGCCAGGGTCCTTTCCCTGCAGAACCCCGAGCCTTCAAGCCACACGTTCACAAACCTTGGAATCCAATCGTCCCATGAGTCAAGCCACGCTGACTAGTCTAGCGCCTCGCCATGCACAACTTTGAAGCTCCAACTCTCGCGTTCGCGAATCATCTCGTCTCGCCTGTAATGGGCTGGTGCCCAGGTAGCTTAACCCAGATGAGATCTGGGGCGGTTCTGCCTCAAGGAGACAAGATAG
>JAFHBW010000322.1:0-30290 GCA_019022765.1 Westerdykella sp. P71 | reverse complement strand
TCATCCAAACCCTTTGGAGCCTTATCGAATCCAAACTGTTACCAGGCATCTGCAAGCTTTGCGCGGCCATTACAGTTCTCTCCACCAAAAAGGGTTCTAGTTAATGAATCCAGACTGCATTCAATCAGCTTCAGTGCACTGGACGACATAGACCCTGAATTGGACAATGCTAGGCCAAGGAGCACCGCCACACTTCTGAAGCTGAGCGCGGCTGGTGCTTAATGTATCCATTTATTATGCCAAGTTTTCGGGTTCCGCGACGGACCCCACGCCATCAACATCTGACTCCACACCTTGATGTCAACGGCATATATATACGCTTACCCAGGCATCAGAATAAGTAGCACGCCATGTGCAGTCGATGCTGCGGGATTTTGAGCCTCCTGGTAGGCCCATATGACCCTGTTGTCCCGCTTATACCATGAGCAGCTCTACTGACGATGAGCGTATCGCAAGTCCTCTTCTTGAAAGGGGAACGTTCCTAGTACCTTGTCCGTGTCTCCAGTATCATACACCGTCTAATGCGTTATAGGGAGTTATCTGGACACTGTGTGGCCTCGCTACCTGTTTACTTGCCTCCCGTGTTGCAATTCGCATGTCGACAAAGGGACGGCTCATGACAAGCGACTACTGCCTCTTCCTGGCTCTTCCAGCACTGTTCGCTGGCACTGGACTACTATATCTCAACCTGGCCACACTATACGCGCAATCTTCGATTTCTGAGCCATCAAACCCCACGTCACTTGGAGCATCCGCAGCATCACAGCTCACAGCTTCCATGGAAATGCTGTGGTTTTCGATATTCTGCGTCAAATTTTGCTTTTGTTCCCAGTTCAAGTTCCATAAACCGCCATATGCCTACGTATCGGTCACTCTCACACGCTACTACTGGTTCTGCGTCTGTATTTGCGGCGTGGCGTGTCTTTTTGCGTTAAGCCAACCAGTTGTGCTCTGTCCTACTCCAGGTGCGTGTTAATGCTCGCCTAATTCATCTCAACACTGCTAATATCCCTATAGAACGATGCAGCTATTTTTGCAATTCGTCATTGGCCAGCGCATTAGAGGTAGCTTTAATAGCTATTGATATGATTACCGACTTCTTTGGTACGCAGGCACCCACCGCTGAATGAAACATACAGTACTAATAGCAATACCAGTGTTGTTGATTCCAGTCACCCTCATTTTCATGGCCAACTTCTCACGCATCCATGCTGTAGTCAATGGAGTCTTTAAAGGACTTTCTATTTTCAGCATTGTTGTTGCAGCAACTCGACTTGCTCTCATATGTTCTCGACGTACTGGGCGCATCGACTATGTTATCCTGATGTTTCTACTCCAAGTCGAAGGCGCCGTGGCCATCTCGATGGCCAGCATTTCCAGCTATCGCGTTATCATTCTGAACCACCTCAACGGAAAACGACATGATGTAGAGCGGACGTCTTCCACTGCATTTTCAAAGCTGCATGCCTGTTGGAGCAGGGCTAGAACTCGGATCGGAGCTGGTCATGGTGGTCCGAAGGCGCAGCATTCCGACCAACATCTCCACTTGGCGTTATCGGAGGTCTCCATCCCCGACCCAGTGTGGGATACTAGTATCGGATCTGGACCTCAAGAAACTGTGCGCCATGTGCAGACGAAGCACTCAACTCAGCCACGATGATCACTTGCAACGCCTATGCAGCGAGTGCAAAGATCTTGTGCTCGGCTCCGCAACCATTCTGTATGTGGCTCGAGTTGTTACTCATGATAATCGTTAAACGAGACCTGGATCGAATCGCAATCGCTCACACACGGGAATCCACCTTCTCTCCACATTCTTGTAGGGTTTCAAATGCCTATCCCAACCCGGGTGACAGAAAAACCGCGACGCCCTAGCATCGTAGGTGGAAAGAGGGTTGGGAAAAGAGGCTTTTCAGCTTCGGTACTCGATCTACCCGAACCTACAGTCGGGTGTCAGGTCGCGTCCCGTTTATTCTGTCAATGGGGTGCCCCTTACTCCATTCCGACGATATTTTGTGGGGCAGTTCTATCCGGGCTTTGAGGATCGAATTGCGAATATCGTCATCTCCACAACCGTACAAAGACCGGAAAGCGGGATGCAGGATGCAAAGTTCCTTTTCTTGCTGGCCCGTGTCCGGTGGAGCATGGACTTCCTAGCCCTATCGATCGGATTGCCCCTGTCGCTCCCGCGACCACACAAATGGCTTGGCGCCTAAATGAGCATGTCTCATTGGCGGATGGAGTGCGAACATGAAATGGACTAGTCTTGATGAAGATAGGAGAGTGAAACTAACCTCCCCAGCACCGGGTTGGGAGATAGCCGTGCCCTCCTTCGGATCAACACACGTCAGCTGCTAGGCTATGCAGACCGACCGGTATGCATGGTTGCAAACTCAAAGGTGCATATTCTTGGGGGACACTCGCCTTCGTATCACATTGGCGGTGCACCCGCAATGATAATGGCGGACGATGCCACACTTTCAACGCCAACTGTAGACTCACCACAGGGAAAACCGAATTGTATTCGCGAATCTGTCGCCGTCACTATATACAGCACTGAGGACCGCCGTTGACTCTTCCCGTTTCTCAATCTCACTAACAGTACGCTGTTCTACCCTCTTCGGCGACGGCACGGTCTCCACCCGTCATCCACAGCTATCAAGGAAAATTCTATGTTCACTTCCAAGACCATGAACGCTGTCCACACGGATTGTGGCCATGGATGCGGTAGGCCAAGACCGCTGTCAACCCTTGGGAAATGGTACCTGCGCGCAGCTGAGAAACCACCCAGAACCAGCCAGTCACAGCTCATGCTATCACACCTGGCTTTGTTCCGCACCTCAAGCCTCTCTCAGGGGACCCACGTTCTGAAATTCAAGGCTGACCTCGCATTGTCGTATATCTTCAGCCTTGTTCCACCTGGCTGGAACGACGTTCGGCACTCTTCGTCCCAGTCGCTCGTTCCCGGTTCCTCAGTCGCCTAGAGGCAGGCGTTCAAAATGGCCCAGGCACAGCTCGATGCCTTAGGATGGACCTACATTAGCCTTGCCCTCACATGGACAGCTGCACTTATCGGTGGCATGATTTTTCTCCATCACCACCGAAATTTGCCCTGTCTCCAGATTCGGCGCCTACCCCTCGTTTTTGTTGGAATATCCTCACTCCATGCTTATGGTGCAATATGTCTCACCGCCTATACTTTCATTCCTCTCCTACCTTGCTCGAGCGAGTTCTGGATAATGAGCATATATCTGCCTTTCGGTATTGCCATGTTTCATGCCGCCAACAGCCAGTTTCTACATATTGCAAGCCGGCAAAAGCAGTTCGCGCGGATGAGTGCTTTGAGCGATACGAAAACCGTGAACGAGAAAGAAGCCGAGCGGCTGGCACATTCGCGTTTCAGGAGGATCATCCGCGGGGTGGAAAGAGTTGATAAAGTCGACCGCATGATGGTGTGGATAGCGATAGGTCTTGGTATCCAGGTTTGAAAGCCCGCGCGAAATTGAGTTGCATCAACTAAACGCCTCCAGCTTGCACTTACCATCTTCGTTTTCTTTGGCTCCAAGAAATTCCATCCTAGCTACGGAATCTTCGACTACACCGTGAAAGGAACCGAGACTGAAGCCCGGATGCGGTGTTCGAAGGGTTGGGAGTGGTGGCTGAGCATCGTATGGCAATTCTTCTGGGCATGGATATACGCCCCGTACATGCTCTGGAAGTCTCGAGGCATACGCGATGTGCATGGATGGAGGACGCAGACTATTCTGTGTTGTCTGGCAGGGTAAGCCCTCCACCTTACCGATTTCTCACGTTAATTGATCGAGCGCTAATGGCGAGCAGGCTACCCGCTTCCCCTCTCTGGCTCGCAGGGTTGTATGTTCCTCAGATGGCATCTGTGAACAGACATTTCGTCCCTCCGATGTGGTTTTCTGTCTCCATCTTCCTGATAGAGGTCTTCACCATCGGCCTACCGATAATCCAAGTGCTCAAGACACAAACCTTGCGACAGGAGACGATTGACGCACTTGCGGAGTGGGAAAAGAGGCAGGACACTAATGGCAGTTCCAATAACTCTACCGTTGCCGATTTCGAGTCACATTCCGGGAAGAGCAGTACTTTCACTGGCACAACCTATGCCCTGGAACCACCAATGACCCCAATCAAATCGTTGACGGAGCCCCCTTCAACGGTCATGTTCAACATGGCAGCTCTCGAAACGACGTTGCGGACAAATCCAGACCCTCTTCTCCGATTTGCCGCTTTGAAGGATTTCTCAGGGGAGAATGTGAGCTTCCTAACGCATATTGCGGACTGGAGGCGTGCATGGTTCCTACCACAAAGGTCCTCCCAGGAGCACAGACATGAACAGTTCGTCGCAGCAGTTCGCATTTATGCCTCATTCGTTTCACTGGATTTTGCGGAGTTTCCCATCAACATAAGCGCTAGGGAGATGGGAAGACTGCACGAAGTGTTCTCTAATGCGGCTGCTGTTCTGATGCATCGACCATCTAGCCTAATCAACGACACCATAACACCATTTGATGCCGATGGTACCGACGCCTCATCAACGGTAGACTTCAAGACGGGCATAAACTTAGCGACTTTGGGACGCGCCAACCTCAAGTCCGTTAGCCGAATGACTGAGCTTGGACGGGAAGAAGCTGTCGCCGACATTGAAATACCGGAGGCATTTTCGGCGGAGATATTTGCGAGTGCAGAGCGAGAGATCAAATATCTCGTTTTCACGAACACATGGCCCAAGTTCGTAATTGCGACCTTCGAGATGTCTGAAGAGGAGAGGCATGAAATGGTGCGCAAGCAGCATCATGGGTGGAAGAGTGTGCTCCTATGTACGGCATGATATCTGCTTGCTCGCAACCAGAATTGCTTTTGAAGTATGTGGCGCATTTCGTTTGATTGAGCGAATTCGTGATGTTGCCATAGTAGTGACACCATTCATTAGTCCCAAAGAAGAGTGCATGGGCTTCCGCAAACGGCATAGTGCGTCTACCCCACTCGCCGTCAAGGTTCCGAGGCACAGCAACACTTCAAAGCTCGCCATCTGATCAAGCTTCAAACCCCAAGTCACCATGGACAAGAAACTGGAGGAGCAACCGATACTCGACCCTGCTCGGGATCAGAGGCGTCGGGTCAAGTCCATTCTCTTCCCTCTTGACATACTAATATACATAGCTGTTGTCTTCTTGCTTTTGCGGGAATTGACATTGGTACAATGGCCTTGGAACCCGACAGGCAACCTATTGGATGGGACTGGAAGTAAACATGGGCAGTGCCCACAGGTAGAACCTCTCCATCCGTCGGTACGAACGGAGAACCTCGATGCCATGGACGTATTCCTCACGTCCGAGGACTTCCGCAACAGATCCATTCATCGACTCTCCGGCGCAGTTCAGATCCCCACTCAATCCTTTGATAATATGGGCCAGGTGGGCGAGGACCCTAGGTGGGATGCGTTCTACCCATTTGCAGACTACCTCAAGAAGAGATTCCCGCTGGTACATGCCGCGCTCCAATTGGAGAAAATCAACACACACGGGCTGCTATACACGTGGCCTGGGACGAATCCATCATTGAAACCTACGCTCTTGATGGCACATCAGGATGTGGTTCCTGTCCCTAAAGCTACCGAAAAACAATGGACCCATCCTCCGTTTTCTGGTTACTATGACGGTACATTCGTTTGGGGTCGCGGAAGCAGTGACTGCAAGAACCAGCTCATTGGCATCATGGAAGCCGTAGAAGCCCTCATCGAAGCAGGGTTTACACCCAAGCGTACTTTAATCTTAAGCTTTGGATTCGACGAAGAGATATCTGGTCTTCGGGGTGCCCACCAACTTTCCAGGCACTTGGTGGAAAAGTATGGGCACAACTCCATGGCCGTGATCGTCGACGAAGGGGCCTCAACCGTCAATGGATGGGGCATCAACTTCGCCATGCCCGGTGTAGCAGAAAAGGGATACGTGGATATCGACGTCGTTGTCCGCATGCCAGGTGGTCATTCCTCCATCCCACCGCCCCATAACGGCATCGGTGTGGCAAGCGAACTCATCACCCTCATTGAAGCTAACCCCTACGAACCCTTCCTTGATGACGAGAATCCCTTTCTGTCCTTCCTCTATTGCGGCGCCGAACACGCGCCTCACTTCCCCAAAAAGCTGCGCCACCTCCTCGACCAGCGCGACCACTCAAGTCGCCGCAAGCACGACCCCTTAGCCCAAGAAGTCAGCAAAGCCGGACTGCTCGTCAAATACTTGATGACCACCTCCGTAGCCGTGGATCTCATTTCCGGTGGCGTCAAAGCCAACGCGTTACCGGAGCGCACGCAGTTCACGGTAAATCACCGCATCAATGTCGGATCCAATTCTGCCACCGTCTTCACGCATATCACCAAGTTAGCTGCGCAGGTGGCGAAGAAGTATAACTTGGCGCTCACCCCTTTCAATGGCACCGAGACCCCTTCTTCCATCACGCTTTCGTATCAACCTACGGTTTTGCAACCGGCACCAATCACTCCGACGATTGTGGATCCGAAGCGTCCGTCTGCGTACTCCATCTTAGCAGGGACGACTCGCGCGTTGTACGCTGATGACGGATTGCTCGTTGCCCCTGGACTCATGACTGGGAATACGGATACGAGGTACTACTGGCTGTTGAGCGAGAACATTTTCAGGTACGCGCCTGGTTGGGACAAGGAGCAGACGGGTTTGGGGAATATCCATACGGTGAATGAAAGGATAAGCGTGCAGGCGCATCTGGATACTGTGAGATGGGTTGTGGGGTTCGTGAGGAATATGGATGAGGCAGAACTTGAGTGACCTGGTTTACGGCCTGTGGTGGAATTTGGAGGACGGTGGTCGATCGTCGGCAGGATATGGCGAATTGGGCGATTTAAGGGACGCATCATGCACGTGAGGTTGCATTTATGACAGCTTGGATTTGCTGGGGCGCATGTAAAATACGAAATTATGATACGCTAACGCTTGATTTGCATTGAATACTCAAGAAAGGCGGACGACAGCCTCCTCGAATATAACAGTAAAGGGGTTCGGCAGAACTGAAAACGTCGTGGTCTCATTATGTTGCCAATTGACCTTGTGCGTAAGAGCGGCGCATGATGCGTGAACACCCGCAGCTATTTATCCTCTGCTTCCTCTTTCCATTTCAGCTCTTCCCGCACATGCTTAACAAGCTCATCGATGTCCTTATCGGTTAAGCTACCTCGATGCGCTCTGTCCACGGCTCCAGCTCTCTCCTGTCTCTCCTTCTCAAGCCTCCACTTCAATATTGCAGCGTGTCTCAATGACTGATCATTCTCCGGTAGTCCTTCCATCTTGACCGTCTGTGCAAGCCCGGGTTCTGTGTCCGAACCTGGTCGCTCTTCCTGTGTTGTAGCGAACTCATCCTCCTCATCCGACTTGCTCCGTAAAGCTTCGACCTCAGGCATGGAGCTTGCTTCGTCCTCATGCATGATCGATCGCTCCATGTCCGGAGTGTTTGATTCCTGCGTCAAGTCATTGGCGTAGCGTTGCGCGAGGAGGCCTTGTCCTAAGGATCTTCCGTCCCGGATAGGTCCTCCTGGGCCCCCAGTGGGATCCTTGCTCCGACTGACCCATTGCACGAGCTCGTTGACGTCCTCGTCCTCCAATGAGGACTCACCGCCTTCTAGATCAGACTCCGTGGAGACGTCGCTATACTCATGATTTTCCTTGTTTTCTGCTTCGCCAGGTGTTTTATGTCGCTTGGCATGTACGTCGGAAGGTTCTTGTAACTGCTTCGAAAGTGGCGAGCGATCCGGTTGACCACTGGAATTGGAGGCGGATTCGTCTGGAGCGCTGCGCCTGCTTACCCAGCGCACGAGGTCGTCAACATCGGATTCTGAAAGGCTACCCCGACGCTCCTCATCGCTGCCACCTGTGTCTCTTCTTGGCTCGCTCTTATTACGCTCCTCTCCGGGACCGATGGCGGAATCTCTCCTAAAGTTCGCGCCACCGGTAGCTTTCTCGCTTTCTTTGATCTTCTCCACTGTCGGGGCATCTCTACTGGTGATCTTCCGCAGCGTGTTGCTCATTCGATGAACCAGAGTTGCTCTTTGCGGGCGCTCGACGTCTGCAGGCGGCACCTCGCCTCCGCTAGCCAATTTGGAACTCTTTCGCGGTTCATGTTGAGAGGTGGCCATGTCTGACTTGTGCTCCGCCTCGCACTTGGACAAATTGTCCGCAACGTGAGACGAGAACAGCGAGCTGCGTAGTGAAACGAATCTCTCCAGACGGGGATGTCGTTTCAATCGGGGCAATGAAGGGTTCGCAGGGCCTTTGCCGCTTGGATCCGATGATACTGACGACGCAGTGGTGGTGTGATGGGGCGGCTCCACGATGGCGGGGGTTTTCCCTGGTTTGGTCGTTTTCTGTTTGACTGTTTCGCCTGAGGAATCTGAATCACTGGATGAAGAATGGTCTTCAAGCTCGTCTATCATGCGTGAGACTTGCGGAGACAATAACCCGGCTTGGGGGAACCCCTCATTGTTTGCTACAACTTGGAGGGTGCTCTTGTGCTTGGGGCGTGGCTTTGGTGGCTTCGAATCAAAGTATGACGCCATAGCTTGAGGCTAGGGTTACGCCCGTGAAAACGCCGAGTATGGTGAGAAGGAGATCGCAGACTGGCTGATGATTTCGAACGGGCAGTTAGCGGCCGTGGACTACGCGCTTTCTTGCGGGGTTGATAAGATTGATGCGATGCTTTAACGTGAGGGGTGAAAGGACATTGATGGTGTCCTGTGATCTTGTGACGCCTGAGCAACATTGAAGAGGCCGGGGTAGGGCTTGACAGACAAGGTATCTTGCGGGGAAGTCCGTGCGTGTATGACTATCCAACCAATGAGAAAAAGCGACCCTTACACCAACACGTTGTTGCTCCTACTGCCCACGCGACTCGACTTGATGGGTGCACTATACCCAGACGCGGAGGGAGGATGTACGAGTTACTACAGATTCAATTGAAATCATCTTTCCGGGTGTGCGCTCCCTTAAGATCTTTGAGAGTCTTCTCAGACCACTTCATAGATAGCTCGTTGTCGAGATTAATTGTGTGAACATTAGCAAACTAGATTGTAGCGATATTTCAGGTGTAGAAATTGGAAGGTCACATCAGTTAACATTTGACAATTCAACTACAATAAGATGTGTTCCTGGCGAACAGAGAGGGAGATGGGAATATATTTCCCGTTTATCATCCCTCCAAGCTCCATGAACTACTTTAGACGACTTCACCCACTCCAACTTGGAAAAAGCTGCCCTTAACGTCCCCGTTTCTTACCAATTCACAATTTTCGGGCCTTCCAGCGCCTGGCAATGTCGCATCATAAATCCTATCCTCCACCCCTTCCCCGGTTAACCTCCTCAACGCCTGCTCGACCTCCCCCACTACCTCTTCCCCAACTGATGCCCACTCTTCAAATGTCACAATCTCAATCCCAAGCCTCTTCCCACCGTCCTTAATAAAAGCCTGACACTTCCACTCCCTCAACGGCTCCGAATGCGGATACAACGTCCCAAACGTCGCCTCCACCCCTCCAAAATCCATTAGTTCTACCCACCCCGGCGCCTGATGCACCACGGAGTCGAACCACGTTACCTCCATTGGCTCCCATGATGTACAATGCTCTATGATCTCGGGGAGACCCATGCTTTCATGGGCGGCAGAGGTGATGTGCTGGTCTTGCACGAACCGCAAGAGATCCATATATGTCCAATTGTCATTGAACTTAACGCGAAACGGTGCATATTGCCATGTTGGCCCAATGACGCGGTCAGCACCCGGGACGCCAATGTTGCGGCCCGTGACAACTTCACCAAAGACGACGTCCCGGGTCTGAAGACGATTGGATAAAACGAGCGCCCACGCGGCAGTCGGGAGGGAGCCGATGGTTATCCCATGGGGACGTCCAGAGATGTCGAATTCGCGGTAGATATATGTTGGTTTGCGGGTGTTGAGGGGTATGGAAGGTTTGAAGACCGACATTTGAGAGCCAGAGAGGAGGTCGCGCCAGTAAGAGATGGAATGTTTGATGGCACTGTTGATAACGTGGTTCACGTGCCTTGAGAAGGGCTCAGCGACGGGAATTGTAGTGCCGCTGTAGAGAGCTGCGAGTTGCTCGTAGAGCAGGGGAAGACACATCTCGTCGTATTGAGCGTGGGAGATGCGGAAACTAAGGACCGATTCGCCGGTTCTGGATGCAAAGAGGAAGAAGGCTGCAAAGGAAGAGCCCAAGGGCTTGGGTGAGGCGATGTCCGTTTCGCTATATTCCCGAGCGAATGTGAGCAAGTCACTCTCTGCGGGCACTGATATTTGTTCCAACGGAATGCGAAGGGATTTCAGAACTACACCATAGATACAATGTTCGAGTGACACAAAAACGGTTCGGAGGATCTCGTTGCAATTGACAAGAGCCTGGCAGGCACCGAACAGCTGCGGCTCATCAATCGGTTTCTTGAAATGAATCAAATCATATCGAAGGGAGAAACGGGGGACGTTCACCGTTCCCTCTACAGCCAAGTGCTGCAACGGCCGGGTAGGATATATGTTGGCGACCTTCCAATCCTGGTTCTCTAGTAGGGGCTGGACAGCCTCCGGCGTGACAATACGTTCGTCTGAACCAAGAGCCGCAAAAGGAGCATCAATGTCTCCGTGGGATCCACCAGGAACTTCTTCAACCGCTAGCTCACTCAAACGAGTCAGCGACTGAGCGGCGAATACCTGCGCAACCGTAATCTTCAAGCCCAATGCTCTGACTTCAGAAACCAGCCTCATTGCTCCAATGGAGTCCCCACCAAGCTCAACGAAGCTGTTCTTGCCTTTGATGTCTTCCAATGAGATGTCCAGGATACGGGCCAACAGCTCCCGCAGTTTGTCTTCTTTATCGGACTTGGCTGCTGCAGCTAAGGCAGAAAGCGACCGACCGCGGAAAATCTCGGCAACGGTGAGGCTCAAGCCATGCGCTCGAGCGTCCGAAACAAGCCGCATAGCAGTAATGGAATCGCCACCGATTTCGAAGAATGAATCCCGCGGGTTGATGTCCTGTGGCGGGATACCCATAATACGCCCCAAGAGTTCCCTCAGCTTCTCCTCTCTGGGCGAGAGTTCCTCCTTCACATCTTTGATGTGTTTGTGTAGCATTTGATCGGGCTCTACGAGACTGTCCACCATAACATCCTTCGGTCGCATCTTTTCCGCGTCTGCCTTCTCTTCTGGACCCAACACCGCAACATCCCCGAGAAGATGATCCGAACTGCCACAAAACTTCAACACAATAAGATCCAGCACTTTCAGAACCCTCCCCATAACAGATGATGAGATGCAATGGGAGTCAAAGCTTGCCATGATGAGGAATCCGTTCTTGTCCAAGGTGCACACCAGCATAAGCGCATAGGTATTGAACTTCAGTGCTTCTCTGGCAGCTTCCGCATCATCAGCCGGCACGAAGCCATTTGCAGGTGCATCGTCTCCACGCGGACTGTCAGCCCAGTCCTCGTCTGCCTTGGGGTGCAGAACCAAGCCCGTCTTCAGGTCGCAGGCATGTCGTGCTTCGCCAGATAATCGGCGAATATTTTGCAAGCCCAGGTGCTCGTGTGGGATCGTACGGACCGTTTGTGCATGGATTTCATGAAGATATTGAGATATAGTGCCGTCTATGTCCAGACGCACGCGGAACGGAATCGTGGTGATCATGGGGCCTTCAATCTGCTCGACTCCGGGCACGGAGACCGAGCGACCCGTTAATGTTTCACCGAAGACGACATCAGGAGAACCGAGATATAGGCTTGAAATCAGGGCCCAGGCACCTCGAATGATAGTTGCAAGCGTGTTCTGCGAATGCGCGGTTGTCGGCACGGTGACATAGTGTTCAAGCAGCGAATCGGCGCGCACAGTGTAACCCTTGTAAGGGACTGGAGGAAATTGATTCGGATTGGCGCCTTGGAGCTGTGTTCGCCAGAATTCTTCCGATTTCGAGCGGTCGATCGTGGAGAGGTGTTTGATGAAGTGTTTGAACTCTGCGGCTCGGTTCGTGTCCATACCATTGTAAGCCCGGTTGATGCGTTCGACAACGAGAGGCATAGACCATCCGTCGTATACTGCATGATGTAGGGATGTCACGACGTAACCCTTGTCACCGTGCGGAGGAGTTATCACTGCATACCTAAAGAGAGCCTTTCCAAGCTCCATGGGCTTATTGCGGTCATCCTCGAGATATGCCTGCAGATCAGACCCCGTGAAGGCGGGAGCGGCTTCCTTAATGACAACTTGGAAAAGACCCCGCCCTGCAACATTGACAATCCGGGTCCGTAGTATAGGGCATTCTGAAGCAGCTTTCTTGAATGCCTCACCTAGTCTCAGTACGACGTCAAGTGGAAGTTCCACAACTCTCTGTGCGACATATGCATCGCCGAATTTTGCCGACAATGCCATTAGACCTTCTTGAAGTGCAGTGCATGGGTACACGTCCTCGATGGAAGTTTCTTCAGTGTTACACAGCTGGGTAACTTCTTTCTTTGCATCTTCTGCTGTCCAATCTGGTGGAAGGAGAGAGAAAGCGGGTACGTCGTCGGAACCATCGCCATCGACTTGCCTTGCTTTGTTCGCCATCCCAGCCAGTGTAGGATTGAGCATGATATCCGGAACACTGAGCAGTATTCCCTGATCCCTCGCCGCTGCTACCAATCTCATTGCTCTCAGTGAGTCTCCACCCATGCTGAAGAAGTTGTCATGAGCACCGAAGTCGCTCTCTCCGCCCAGTACTTTGGCCCAGAGTTCTCGAAGTTTTAACTCCATTTCCGTAGTTGGCGCCACCGTCTCCGGTAAAGCGGAGCTAAAATGACGCAGATCCTGTCTGGTGATGGCGGATCCTATTTCTCGTAGTGTCTTCCTATCCGTCTTGCAGCTAACAAGGAGAGGCATTTTCCACAGCGGTATCAGTGCTGTCGGCACCATATATCCCGGCAGGTCTTTCATCAGGTGTTTCGTCATTTCCTGGAGCAGCTTTCTGAATTTGGAGGTGAATGAGGCAAAGGCACTGCCATCCAGAACCCTCATGTCGGTCTGTTTCTGCTCGACCAGAAAGGCGACCAGCACCGGATCGCCAGCAGTCCCGGGCTTGATGACCTCGGCAGCCACGAGCGTACCTGGGGTTAAGTGTTTCTGCATATTATATTCGATTTCCGCAAGCTCGATGCGTTGGCCGCGTAGTTTGACTTGTTGATCCTGCCGACCCACAAATATAGGTTCACCATGTCCATCGGGATCATACTTGACAAGGTCACCCGTCTTGTATAATCTTCCTCTGCGCCCAGGATATCGTGGGCTTCCAGCGAGCAAGAATTCAGGACCTTCGATGAACACCTCTTTCGTCTTGTCCGGGTTGTTCAGGTATCCGTCTCCGACAATCGGTCCCTCGATGAGCAGCTCGCCTACAGCTCCAACGGGAACGAGTTTGTTATGGTCCGCAGGGTCAACCAGCCATATCGCAGCGCCCTTCCCCTTGCCCATGGTAATGTACGGCTTCGCAGCAACGTTGTCATTGATGGTGGCACCAACCGTGCACTCAGAAGGTCCGTACGCGTTGACAACCCTCACTTTCTTCGCCCAAACCTGCGCATCACTCATCGATACTCCCTCACCACCAACCGCCAGTGTCTCAATCTGCTCCCAAATATCTGAAGCGATAGTCCGAGCTACCGAAGGAGTCATTCCGGCAAATGTGACTTTCATATCACGCATAGCGCCGCTCAGATCGTTCATCCGCCGCTCATCAGATGGGGTGCAGAGCGTGGCGCCTACTGCAAGGGTGCACAGCATGCTGTCGATGGAGACATCGAAGGCGTAGCTGGCGAAATCGAGGACGCGGGAGTGGCTATGGTACCCCACGGCTTCAGCACGGGGGATAGCGCCTGATGTGAACTGGCTGTGGGATATTATGCATCCCTTCGGCGTTCCCGTGCTTCCCGACGTGAATTGGATGTACAAGGCTACAGAGGGAGAGACGGAAGGCCAGGTTACGTCAGGCTGTTGTTCGGTCACATTGTCGAACTTGGACTGCGAGATGGGAATGATTGTCGCAGAGGGAGCAATCCGTCCTGCCAGCGGAGCCTGTGCTTGTGAAGCAACGACCAGTGTTGCCCTGGTTTGTTCGACGATAGTGCATAGCCGGCCTTCTGGTTGTGCGGGATCCAGGAGAGCGAAGCATTTCCCCGCCTTCATAACCGCAAGGAGGGCAACGCTTGCCCATCGGGATTTTTCAAAGAGTAGAGGAATAATGGAACTACCGTCATCGAGTGCCACCAAGTTCTGAGCCAAATACGTGGAGTATTGGTCCACTTGTGAATATGTAAGCGTCCCGTCCCAGGCATCTAATGCCACCTTTTCGGGATGCTGTTTTGCTTGCCTGGAAATTATATCGTGCATGCAGGTGTCAATGGTGGGCGGTAAAGGACTGTTCCACTTCCAGATCTCGTCCAGCTCCGAGGATGTCACTGCGACGATTTTGGAAATTGGGGTGGATTGATCCTCGAAGATGGTCCTGATTGTAGACGAGAAAAAGTTCAACTGTGATAAGGCCTGATATCTTGATAGGCTCGGCTCTCTCCATGTGCAGCTGGGTTTCAATCGACGCTCTTCCAACTCAACAGTGATCTGAAAAGTCCACTACTCACATGTCAGAACTATGACAGCTATGGGCTCGTCCCTCGCTGACTTACCTCATCTTCGGTGCCATCTAGGAGCGTGAGGGTAGGAAATTCAGTCTCCCGGCTGACATTGTCCTGAGCCCTTACTCTCCGTCCCACTTGAAGCAACTCTTCTACGGTCCCGAAGTGGTGTAAGTCCAAGTGCTGTGCTTGAACATGGTGCATTTCCGCTTCCCCCGCGCCTTCGACTCCCCACGTAAAGTGGTGGAACGCATCACGCTGGTACCTGTGCACAAGCAGGATCCATGCAGCGACAACAGCGTCGACCAGACCCGGGGTTCTAGAGACGAAAATCTCATTGAGCTGCACCCTCTCTTCTGAGCAATATCCATTCTTTCTGTGAGTACCGTGTACACCTTTTTCTCCACATTCGATAGCCCGTGCTCTCACAGGCGGTCCACCGGTAGCGCTGCCACCTGATGAAAGCGCATCACCGGTCGACAGATGCATATTCGAAGCAATAACCCAATAAACGGTGCAATATCTCTTTCTTTTCTTGAAGCAAAAGGTCATCCATGGGATATGAAACTGAACGTCAGTCAGGGTGGAAAGTCCTCAGTCAGCATTCACTGACCCAGCCGGGGATCCCAAGCACAAGTTCACCTTCTTCTTTCCATCCCAGCGCCTCTGCCACTAGTGGGACCTCTCATTCCGCAAACCACCGGTCCTCACCACCTTTCCCCTCTTCTCAGTGCCTGCCTCAAACCCGAGCGGGAAAATCTCTTCCACTGCCAACCCATGCCCACTCTACGTAACACCACTTCTCACTTCCCCGCCCGTCACCCTTCCCCTTCTCCGTGCTCCCCAATACCCCCATTTAGCAACACACGTAACAAATCCCGGCTCCACACTCAAGCACACCCAAGGCACCGACCCTGGCAAACCCCCAGCATCATCAGCGGATCAGATAAATTTTCAGCCCCTAGCGGCCCATCTGATAACTTTAATGGCACGATCCCTCGCGGCTGGCCTTTGTGCCTGTGGAGACCACAAGAAGTTCCAAGCCCGGCGTCTTCGTGTACTCAGCCATTCTAGGCAATTGCGCCGTTGGGTTGCAGCCTTTCTTCTAGGGTCTGCTTCGGAGTCGCATGCAGGCGATAGGTTCGACAAATGGAGTGATTATTGCTGAGGAGTGGAGGGTGGAGAGTGGAGAATACCCCTGGGTGGAGGGGATGGAGAATGCGTCGTTCCATCTGATTAGATCGAGCGATAACTTTGCAGCGCCGAAGTTCGGACGCAGTAACTGTGAGCACGCGTGCGTAGTTGCTGGACCGGCAACTCTGGTGGGAACGATGAGGTGAACTGATGGAAATGCAGCCAGGGCTACCAACCTTGGAAGGGGTTCCACTTGTGGCAGCCAGGCAATAACCATCCCCATAAACGTGAACATAGATAGCAATAGCAATTATATCCAATATTGAAATGCGACTACGATTGTCGCTCCAATGCGTAAAAGAAAGAAAACTATTCGAGCCCTTCACCTCACTCCGCCTACTACCTATCCCAGCATTTGGTGCAGAGCATTAATTCTGTAGCTCTCGCTCCTCTTCACCAGCTCTTCATGCTTTCCCTGATCGACCACTCGTCCGGCCTCTACGAGGAAGATGACATCCGCCCTAACAATCGTTCTCAGACGATGGGCAATGGCCACTACGGTGACGCCGTGCCCTTTAACCGCCCTCTCCAGCCCCAGCTCAATTGCTTTTTCGCTTTCGGCGTCCAAGGCAGAGGTGCTCTCGTCCAGAAGTAGGAGCTTGGGCTTCCGCACCAAAGCCCGAGCAATGGAGAGGCGTTGGCGCTGGCCGCCACTCAATTGTGAACCGTTGGCCCCGACTTCGGTGTCGTATCCTTGAGGGAGCCCAACAATGGTGTCATGAATGTTGGCCAACTTGCATGCTTCCTCGAGTTCGGCGTCTGAGGGGTTGTGACCCGGTCGTGCACCCAGTTGCAAATTGAAGCGAATAGTACCGTGGAATAGAACATTATCTTGCGGGACATATGCAATATCATCACGGAATGAGGTGCCATGGTGATGAGAGATGTTGAACCCGTTGATAAGGATCGGGCCGGAAGAAGGGGTGTAAAAGCGCTCTAGAAGGGCAAGCACCGTGCTCTTACCCGCACCTGACGGCCCAACAAGAGCACAGAACTGTCCTGGTCGGATAGACAGGGAAAGTGACTTCAGAACTGGAATGTTGGGACGAGCGGGATAGGAAAAGGCCACGTCGCGGAACTCAACACTCGCGCCTTGCCGAGGGGAGATTGACCGTTCAAAATCTGCTGAAGCCTCGATATCCTTTTTCTCAGTCGCTTCCTCCTCAGCAAGGGATACCAAACTTGTCGAAGGAGAGCCTGAAGGATTGCTGTTCAGTTCCAGCAGACCCACGATACGGGACATCGACGCTTTGGCTCTTGATATCTCAGGGGCCAAAGTGAACAGTTGGCCCCATAGCTGTGCTGAGACCAACATGGCAAAGAGTACAATGAAGAACTCGGTTTGGCTATATCGACCCTCGAGAAGATTCTTGGATCCCCACCAGTAGGCAAAGGCATAGATGAAATTACCTGAAGCATTAGAAATAGCTAGCCATATGTTCGACTTCAAGCTCTGGATTACCATAGCTTTCCGTGGTGCGCTGAGAGATCGACGGTACGTCTGCAGTATTTCCTGCTCCAAGGAAAGGGCAGCGACGGTGCGGATATTGCTGACCGCTTCCACCGTGATACCAATGGACGAGGAAAATGCGCCCGCATGCTTCTCCGCAAATCGCATGATGGATCGCAATTGCATGAATCCTGCACCGAGAAGGAGAGGAACGATGGCCAGGAACACCACCGCTATCCTCCAAGCCACAATATGGGAGAGGATCAGTGCGATGACAAAGTTGACAATGACTGCAAACAGTGTTCCGATGATGGAGCCACTGAAACCTGCTAAGGCATTCCCGTCCGTAGTGATGTAGGACAACAGTCTGTTGGGGCTTCGGCCAGCGGACTCATGCCACTGCAGTGGCTGCTGGAACAGGGAGCGGAAGGACAAAGCCCGAACTTTGTATATCAGTCTCTCGGATATCGCCCCAAACGAGGCCCAGCTTGTAAAATTACTGAAGAACTCTACGCATGCGAGCATGAAGAACATACCCGAAAGGAGAAGGCCTCGCGATCGGATGAAGTCCGCTGGGTTACAAGGCGTCAAACTGCCGACCGTGTTTCCAAAGATAAGTCCAGCAGCGGGATAGGTACCGCCAACAATGAGTGCGGCGAAGAAAGCCAGCAGAAGGAGCAGGAGATATGGCCGCACCATAGGGAACATGGTTCTCGTGATAGACCTTGCAGCAAGTTCAGCACCATCGTTTGTATCTTGCACAACAGCTGGCTGATGCAGGTTTTCCTTTCCAGAATCAGTTGGGTCGGGGCACGGTTGGTTCTCCTTCTCAATAATGTCGGCCATCGATTCATTCCGACCGCCAGCGGGTTCCTCATCTTGAGTCGCCTTCACAGACTGAAGTTTGACCATCTCAGCATAGGATCCTCCGTCCAGAAGTATCAGCTCGTCATGTGTTCCCTGCTCAATAACCTCACCCTTCTTCATTACAATGATCTTGCTTGCGGATCGGATTGTCGACAAGCGATGGGCGATCGAAATAACCGTGCGCCCTCGGGACGCCTTGTCGACGGCGGCTTGAATCCTTTGTTCACTGGCGGAGTCCAAAGCCGCGGTGGCTTCATCCAGAATAAGAATTCGAGGGTCGCGGACAAGCGCCCGCGCGAGAGCGATCCTCTGTTTCTGGCCACCGCTAAGGAGACTACCGCTTGCGCCCACAGACGTCGCCAAACCGTGTTCCAGACGCTCGATGAAGACGCTAGCGTCCGCAAGATCCGTCGCCTTCTGGACAAGGTTCACAATCTCAGCGACATGTGGTGTGCATTTCTCAGCCGCCTTTAGCAGGTCCTCTCCTGCACACACCTGACCCGCGAGATTCGAAAGGGCATCGCTCAGTAAAGTAGGAGCGAGCTCTGCATGAGCGGGAGAGTTGACCAGCCCCTGGGCAACATTTTCCAGTATGGATCTTTCGAGAAGCGAGGGTTCCTGTGGCACAAGACTGATGAATCCCCGAAGGTTCCGGACGTTCATCTTTCTGATATCATGACCGTCTATAGTGATCGTTCCATGCTGTGGGTCATAGAAACGTGTGATCAAACCAGCGATAGTAGACTTCCCGCTTCCTGAAAGCCCAACGATGGCCGTCATCTTGCCAGCCTCACAGTTGAAAGAAACATCGTTCAGAACAGGATGCTCCGGTCGAGATGGATATGTGAAAGAGAGGTGTGAGAATTGAATGAAACCATTGACATCTGGAAGAATTTTTCCGGACTCGGAGGTACTGTCGATAGATGGCCGATGATCAATATCCCGCCGGAGACGTTCGAACGCAGCAACTGCTGCACCAAATAACGGAAGCAAAGGGGCAACTTGGCTGAGAACAATGGATCCTTGGCTCGTTAGCTTCACGACCCTTCCAAGCATAGAGAAACGTACCATCAACGAGAATGAAAATGACAGTGTATGTCTCTCCAACAGTGGAGTCTCCACCGAATTCGACCGTGTTGGCGATTTTTCTACTGCCCTGCCAGTAGGCCAGAGCATTTGCGGAGAAGGCGATGAAGTATAACAAACCGGCCTGAACGGCGGACGCAAGTGCCTTTCTGATGCCTTCTCTTCTCGCATTGCTCAAGTACCCGCTAAACCTTTCTTCCAAACGCGTATGTGCGCCAAGAGCATGGACGAGACCGACATGGCTCAAGCCCTCAGACGCAATGGCACTGGCAGACGCAAAATAATCGGCCATTCTCGTGGAATACTTCTGAACGTAGTGACCGCCTACCACCGTCATGATCAAGAAAGCCGGAATGAGCGATACGAGCATGCCAGCCAGTTTGGCGTCCTTTATAAATGCAATCACATATGCCGTGATGCAAAATGAGACGCATGTGAGAAAAACTCCAACCTTCTCCGAAGTCCCGGTTTCAATGGCTTGGACGTCTCCATTCAGGCGTGAAGACACCTCTCCCGCTTGTAGCTTGTCGAAAAAGGCGATGTCCTGCTTAAGAAGGCTCTTCAAGTAGCGTTCCCGTACACGCTGAGCCAGGCGCTGCGAGACCAGGTTCCAACAGACAATGTGAAGGTACGTCAGGGCAAAGATAGCAATGGCAAGGTAGACCATCAGCAGAATCTTGTCGTTCACGGAAGATTGGGTCTCGGATGAGGCCGCGCCACTATTCTTGCCGCATATTGCACTGTTGAATGTATCTATAACCTGACCAAAGACAATGCCAATGAGAGGAAAAGGTACCCCGGCGGCGATGGATCCGACAAATCCTACACAGATGAGGACTTTGTCCAGCCATGTTGGATCGGCATAAAAAAGAAGGGCAACGAAGCCAAAGAATGGCTTCACGGATTCCAAGGAGAGGAATTTGGCCGCCATTGCGGACGCACGACGGCTGAATTATGTCGAAAATGGTGAAATCTGCCAACACGAGGTGCAAGTCGATGTGGTGAAGACCTAAGAGGTGAGCCGCCTGGTTGGCGAGCCACCTCCAGTGGCCAGTGCAAGATTGGCATGGTGAAAGGGGCCACGGCAAAAGTGGACAGAGACACAGGGGCAGAAAACACGTGAATTCAGGTCTTGGATGACCTGGCTGGCGAATTCTGTCTGGGTGGACGGTGGACGGGCAGATGGGTCCCAGGGTGGTGTGGAGGTGAGCGTGGAGACCAGGAGACATGCATGGATCGAGTGAGCCGACTTGGCTCGGGGCGATGTCGGATTTACCTCGCCAAGGCACTAGATTGATCTGATAAAAGTTTGCATATTATGTAAGCAAGTGTCTAAACTAACTTCAACCGAACACCCGTGGAATGCACCACACCTCACATCCTGGCATTGATCACAAGGCTATTCTCCTGCTCCGATTCGCTCTGTGCAGTTGTGCTGGATACGACGTTCACCATCTCTCCGGCCCGCTGTGCAATATCTTTCGCCAATGAGCGGCCCCCCTCTGAGTGCGCCGACAGCAACCACATTCTGCACCCTCCGGCTACAGCTCCTCGTTTGAACAGCACCTCCTCGAGGCTGTCTCCTTTCTGTCGGCAGCCTAGTACAAGGGCGTCCAGCTCCTGGAACAATGCCTTGTTCGGGAGTGCAAAAACGTTCTCTGCAATGATGATGTTTGCCTTGGAGATAGAGTCCGCGATGTCACCTCCAATGACTACGCGAAGAGTGCCCTCTCCCTTAACCTGTTTCTCGTATGCGCGCGCATATATACGCTGAATCAGTTCCGAGCAGTCGGGCAGACTTGACTTGGTATGACAGGACGGTGTCGCCCAAATTGAGCAGAGTCGAGGCTGCGGAGGGCATGGCTCCTTTCCTAAACTCCGCAGAGGTGACAAAGCCTCATTTTCTGTAATCATGGTGATGTTTCCCAAGCGGTGGCAGGCCAATAAATCGTCCAGAATTTCGACTGTCAGTTGTCCGGATCCAACTAGGGCGATATCGAGACAGGATTCACGGAATTCGCGGAGCTCATTCCTCTTTGACACATAATCGTCCATGGATAGTATTCGCTGCCCGGCTTCGAAGTCCACGGTGGGCAGAATTTGAGGTGTCGACGGGTTCCGATTCGGTGCCGAAGGAGCAGCAATATTTCTGGTCTGTACGAAATACGTTTTACCAGCCGCGTCTTTGACTGCAATATTCCATGCACGTACACCGTTCGCCGATCTCTCAGGAATTACAGCAACCACTTCGTTGTTATATCGAACCTGCTCTTTGAACTGTTCGGTGCACCATCGCAAATAGTCCTCGAACTCAATTCTGAGTGGGTTGAGCCTGTCGGAATTGGCGAACTCTACAAGGCGATTCTGATTCAATAAGTAATTGACGTAGCTGAATGCCGACCTCGGGTATCTCGTCGTTGCAAGGTCGTAGATGAAGGCATTTTCCATGCGGGTCCTAGGGAGATGGGCCGCTGGATACCAGGAGAACGAATGCTTCTTCTCTAAGAAGAGAACGTTGCATGGGTTGCGGGATTCTTTATTCGCAATCGCAGCGGCGATCTGAGCAGGTCCAAATCCAACGCATACCAGGTCGTAGCTTGGGGAGCTTCCATTCGGTGCCGCCGACGAATCGGGATCCCTCAGAGGTTGGTCTGTCGATGCCATTTGCGAGGGTCGGAGTCGGTTCAAAAGAAGGCGAGGAAGAAAAGGAAGAAACAATAGAACTTGTCTCCAGCAAGTTGAACTGAGTGTAAAGACGAAAACATATCCAATCCCAAGAAACCACTTGAGACGGTGGACTATGCGGCGAGGTACGGGTTGTGGCCTGATCATTTGGCGACATCCATATAGCTATGGTCAGCCGTTTCCTAGGGGTGGGTACGCACTCAAGTGAGCCAGGGTAGATGTTAGGCGGTGTACTGATCCATGCTCAGTCAGGTAACCTTGTACGCTTCGCTCCCCACTCCAACTGCGCATGGTCGGAGCAGTTCGGCTGCTGTGCAGGCTTCCGGCTTTCTTGGCGGCGTATCGAATACCTGGAGCAAAGTCTGGGTAATACTCCGTAATGATCCAGCTGGCTACATGCGCACCCAACCTCGGCAAGATACAGTCGGGAATCAAATCAGCTTTGTCCTGGAGTTTAGATGCCTTTCCACCTGCCAGCCTTTATTCAACCCTTCTCGACCGTCTTTCTCCCGTCACCTACACGGAACACTTGGCTTACTACAAACATGGCACCACCAAAGAGCGCTACGACTCAAAGCAACCAGACCGTTTTGCCCTTTATTTTGAAATTACCACACCCATACCTCACTGAGTATGCCATTGTTAATTCTGGTTGGAAAAGTCAACCTGTAGGCCTCAGGATTCAGCTCTCAGAGAACGCGACTTCCAAAGGAATTGCACCTCCTCTCCCACTACATCATGCGGATGCTACTTTCACTGATATAGCTTTCTTGGCCAAGGATGATGTTCCACCATATGGGGACAATAGTTCATGGGCCAGAACGCGGCGATCTCCCTATTCAACAATCAGCTGGAACGGGGAGCGACCTACCGCAGCGCAAATATGGCTTATTGCATACGCGCTTATTTCCCTCCACCCGCTGGTTGAGAATTTCCGCATCCTATTCTCGGGGAACAATGCAGACTCCCTTGCTTCGGAGTTGTACACTACCGGCCTCTTCCACCCACATCCCAAAGGATCCAAGCCTTCTCTTCCTCACGATGGCCATCTTCTCTTCCGAGGAACCTTTTGGCAAGGCGCCGGATCACCTTCTGGCGCCCGTCCAGTATGGGCACCGCGTTTGACAGCGGAAAACAAGCCGATCACCAAGGAGTACCCGCCATTTCCATTCCAAATTGCACCAACTACCCAATTCCCCGCCCTTCCCAGACATGCTATGCATCCTGTCCGAGAACCAAAACCGGTTCCTGGGTCTATAATCTACAGTCGCTGGATTCCCCATCTACAGGAGCATTTCACCATGGTTGCATTGGATTACACCAATCCCGAGCATCTTAACTTGTTCCACGTGTGGCAGAACGATCCACGTGTTGCAGCGGGTTGGAACGAAACAGGGACGCTAGAAGAGCACAGGGAATACCTCCAGAAGCTGCATGAAGATCCCCACGTGCTCACAATGTTTGCTGCCTTCAACGACAAACTGTTCGCATATTTCGAGGTCTATTGGGCCATTGTAAGTGCATCCTGAACATGTGGGGAATTGTTCTAATGCTTCGAAAGGAAGATCATATGGGTGCTCACTACCTGGCGCAGCCGTATGACCGCGGCCGACACTCTTTGGTTGGCGACGTTTCCTTCCGTGGCCCTTATCGCGTGTCTGCCTGGTGGTCGGGCCTGATGCATTACATGTTTCTTGACGAGCCACGGACAATGACCATTGTTGGTGAACCCGCTGCGACGAGCTCGACTGTACTCGCTTATGATTTCGCACATGGCTTTCACGTCGAGAAGCTCATTGACCTGCCGCACAAGCGAAGTGCATTGATGATGGTGAGCCGTGAGAAGTTTTTCATGCTGAGCCCATTGGTGTGGGATGGTGAGAAGGTCGTTAGGCCCAGCCTGGATGCGTTGGCCAAACTCTAGGTGGTTGTGTTCTCTCTGCATATACCGATACTGATGGCTTTTTTTGCATTCTATTTCAATGCTACCAAGAGCGTCTATGAATCTAAGTATCCTGTCTTCGAAAAAACGGCAGCCCTGTCCATAAGATTTTGTCCTTAGACCGCTCAATGGATTGTTCGCTCTTGCCATTGGAGTCAACATAACGAATTGAACATCAGCGTCCCTTTGTCGATTACGGTAGAGTAGGGATACAAATTAATATCCAGGTTTTGCTCCATATCCTCAACTTACCAGCCGATGCACCAACCCTGCTCAGGGAAAGAAAGGCTAGCAATTAGCGTTACTCGAAGACATGGGAACACGTCACCACCAGCTCACCAAGCCGTCTGGGGCTTTGTATCGGCCGCTACAATAGTCACAGCCGGGTGGAGTTCGCCCCTTGGGACCCACATTTCAATTATCTGATCTTACGACAGAACTTGGGGTTCTGAACCAGGACCATCGAAGATGCGCCTGAAAAGAGCTATGTTCCCAGCCGCTCTTTGTCTTGGGCATCAGGTCCACGAGGATGAAAATTTATCAGATGCCCCACTTCGTACTTCTTGGTTGCAGTGGATTACACACGGAATACGGTTTTTTTAGCGCGAAGTGAGTTTCCAACTTGGACACGCTAATATCGCCATGAGATACCAAGGATCGAGTTCTCCCGACTTGCATCACGGCAAATTATCAGATTGAATCGTGGTCGCGCTAGTCGGGACGCTAGCATCAATTAAAGTTATCTGATCCGCACCTGCATATACGAATGGGGCGTTACCCCATTAGGCTGTTTCATCTGATAAATTTTCTTCACTGGCCGGCACCACGGCTCCACCCACAGCCAAACATGTCCATGACAAGAGTGGGGAGCGACTTCGGCGATGGATCAATTCCTTGTCTAATCTTATCTGATGAGATTGTCTCGGCAGGAAACATGCAACGCTGGGCACAAGTCTCCACTGAGGATCCGTGAAGGAACTTGAAATCCTGGCAGGAACAAGGACCCAAGTTGGAAAAACTTTTGATGGTCACCTGAAAAAGTGATGTGGACGGACATCATTGCCGAGTGCTCCACCCTCGAGGACGGGCTTAGGATCCCATCAATATGAGTATGCCGAGACATTGGTCGCTGGGCATCGCAGTTTAACGCGGACACGGGAACACGGAGGGAATAGCTACCTACTTCGTTGGAAGAAGGACCGTTTCTCTGCCCATCGGCGGGTACAATGGCGTACCCCCGATCCACAATCTTTTTAGCTCCGAGGCATGGGTGAAAGCCCGCCTCCAACTCCTATCACACTGATGGCCGAAGCCAGCATTTTGCTCCTGATCAAAGAATCTTTCTCGTTGGTGGCATACTCCTTCGCATCTCCATGTCTTACATAGGCCTTCTTTTATTCTTTCTCTCGTTCCTCTCTCCCGACGGCCAGTCCAGACACATTAGGGTCGCGCAGCATACGTGGAGAGTTTAGACATTAGGGGTTGAATGAAGATGCCGGATCTGTACGACCAACCGCGGAATGACGCACTCCAACGTCTCAATCAGACACTTCTTCAGATCGATCCCTACATACTTCCTCCTTACCCCAATCTCAGCATCGTATCTGGCCCTCTTGATCCTCCACTTCTTACCATCACACTCGCACAATTTCTAAGTCAGCAAGCATCACTGTACCCGAACAACGAATGTTTGGTTATATCCTGGACGGGTGCACGATGGACGTATCTAAGACTTCTCCAAGAATCGAATTTGGTTGCACGAGGTTTATTGAAGCATGGAGTGCGGGCAGGCGACCGCGTGGGAATCATGGCAGGGAACTGCGAAAGCTACGTCTCAGTGTTCTTTGCATGTGCAAAGTTGGGCGCTATATGTGTTACGCTGAACAACACCTATACTGGGCAAGAGGTAGAGCATGCGCTGAAACATACAAGTGCGTCTCCCTTACGATTTCTCTATTTCTCAAGAGGGCTAACTGTTTATATGCAGGATGCAAGATCCTCTTCACGACACCTACCATCGGTCGCTTTGATAACGCACCACTTCTCGCATTACTTCGAAGTCCAGACGCAAGGACGAAAATTCCTGATTTACAACTAACGTGCATCCTTCGCGATGCCGACCGTGGGAAGGGATTTCCCTCCTATGAACATCTCCTTGCCGATGGGAAGACCATCCCGGAACATATATTAGATATATTCGACGGCATAATAAGCCCCCACGATGTCGTAAACCTCCAATTCACGAGTGGCAGCACCGGAAACCCCAAAGCGGCCATGCTCACACATCAGTACGTATCAGTTTGTGATCTTCACGACGTCCAGCACTAAGGAGCCCAGTAACCTGATCAACAACTCCCGCTTCATCGGCGACCGCATGAACCTCAGCCCCTCCGACACCCTCTGCTGCCCTCCACCCTTCTTCCACTGCTTCGGTCTCACCCTCGGTCTCCTCGCCACCCTCACTCACGGCGGGAAAGCTGTGTACCCCGCCGAATCCTTCGACCCTGAAGCCACTCTGCGCGCCATCTCCGACGAAAACTGCACCGCGCTCCACGGTGTCCCCGCAATGTTCGAATCCATATTATCCCTTCCCCGCCCGGCGAACTGGACGTCCAGACTACGGACGGGAATCGTGGCAGGATCCCCTGTACCACGCTGGCTCATGGAGCGCATGGTGAATGAGCTGGGCATGACGGATTTTACGTCTTCGTACGGCCTTACCGAGGCATCGCCTACCGTGTTCAATGCACATACGCATGACACGTTGCATGCGCGGCTTACGACGGTCGGGACCGTGCTACCGCATGCTAGAGTCAAGATTGTGGATCGAGATAACTACGTAGTTCCGATTGGTGTGCGCGGTGAGCTCTGCGTGGCGGGCTATCAGGTGTGCAGGGGATACTGGGAGAACCAGGAGAAGACGGACGAAGTGTTGATTAGGGATGAGAATGGCGAGGTGTGGTTGCATACGGGGGATGAGGCGGTGCTGGATGTGGATGGGTATTGCACTATTACGGGGAGGTTCAAGGATATCATTATCAGAGGTATGTTGATCGCTCGATCGTAGTGGCGAAAGGTGGACATTGACCGAGGTGAAACAGGCGGCGAGAACATCTACCCCCTCGAAATCGAAGAACGCCTCGTCACTCACCCGGCTATCACGCGTGCGATTGTGGTCGGAATCTCGCACCCCAAGTACGTGGAAGTCCCCGTCGCGTTCTTGCAACTTGCGGAGGGGATGCCCGCGGATCGGAAACCAGATCTAGAGGAAGTGAAGGCCTGGGTGAGGCAAGTGTTGGGCAGACACAAGGCGCCAACGCATGTGTTTTGGCTGGGAGAAGATTGTACTGCCGACGTCCCGTTGACGGGTAGTGGGAAGATAAAAAAGTTCGTCATGAGGGGGTGGGCGGAGGAGTTGCTGAAGGTTGGAGAGGGGTCAGGCTAAGAAGGCATCCAAGTGATCAAAAAAAATGTCGCATTATCCTAAAAGATTCCGTAAGCCCGATTCCCTACCTGCAATAACAGAGTGTACGTAAATATGCTTCAGGGACTTGTATTCTGTAACTACAGACAATCTTGCGCGGTTAGAAGTGAACACTTTGTTAATTGACTTACGTATTGCTAGTTATGACCTAGCTAGGAGGCAGCAGTTTCTAAAGTTTATGCAGCACCGTTTCTGTCACTTGGGTAGAAGGATACTTTTTGCCAAGTGGCTCATACACGGTATGCATTTGGCCGAGCAACAGGACATATCCATTGTGGAAAATACCGTGGGATGATATTTAAAGAGGCGACCGAAAAAGAAAAAGTACCAAGCGAATCAGTATCGGTCAAAACTCCTTGGTGTACACCTCTTGCCTACAGCTACGGTCCGATGTCCATTCATATTTCACATCCTCTTCGGCGAAGAACACAACCTTTGCGTCCTCGCCAACAAAGTTCCGGCACGCTTCCTGGACCTCCTCCCAGGGAGTCCAAGTGCCTGTTCGCCAATACACCCTGTTGAGGGCCAGATGATGCGAGTCGCACAGAACCTTCGGGAAGGGATCATACTCTTGATCCCCTTGATGGACTGCACCAGCCTTGAGATAGCAAAGGTCAAACTCACGCGTCAGGAGGTCGAGGCGGTGACCACTAGATCCCCGTAAATACTTCTCGGTAACGAGATTCAAGCGAAATCGGCGCAGCTTCCGCAGACATTGAAGCGCAGCGAGGGCGTCGAGTAGGAATGGGAGGAAGGTGTCGGGGTCGGGCAGAGTTCGGAAGTTCTCGATCCACAACGTATCAGTCATCACCAGCCCATCGTCGTACGCACGAAACCTGTCGTTCTCATCGAGGGCCCCGTCTTTCAGAAGCTGCTTCTCAAAGTTATAATCGGCCCAGAAGAGCGCATTCCTGGGATTCGTTTGGGACTCCTGAAAGGCTCTTTCATCGCGTTGCAGGAACCACCTTCCGTCAGCTGTCTCTGGGGAGAATTCCACGACCAGCTCTTCTAGCGTCGGGAAAGCATCGGTGTTGAGGAAGCTTTTGAAGAAATGGGTATGGACCGTGGCCCCATTCAAGAGATACAAGCGCGTGAGTAAGGGCCAAGCAGAAAGAGACTTGATCATCATGCACAATGGCTCCTCCTCCCATTTTTCTGGTGGGGCTAACTGTTGGACGCTCGCACCCTCGTTCGGCATGTCTTTGAGGGGGAAGACAAGTGTCAAGTTGCGTATACGATTGGACTGGTGGCCGCGCAGTTTTTCGACGAAATCTGTCTCGATTAGCTTCTGTCTACACCGCAGGAGCCGAACTTTCAACGGCACTTACTGTTTCTCTCTGCAAGCCTTCGAAGGCGTCCCATCCCGAAGGTGTCTCTCAGGCAAATGAGAAGAGAGGAAAGATTAGGCATTCTTCTCGCAAGCTCGAACGCCGTTTCGGGCGGCAGGCAAATATACTTGTCCGATCCCATGAAACCCAGGGAGCGCACTGCGGGCAACAAGGGAAGTTCATCTGCGCCCGCCAAAGTAATGCGACCAGAGTCTGCGACGGCCTGGAGGATCTCCGCCTGGTCGTGATAATCACACCGACAATGCATGGTTTTGTCGCCAATTCTTCGAAACCTTAAGTCAAGTGCATTTTCCTCGAGAGGCGGTGCTGCGTCATCATCATCCGTCTTCAGTGTCTCCAACACTTTTCGAACAGCAGCTGAGAATGCCGCACTATCTGCGACGCGGTCCTGCAGCTGCTTTACAGCACAGCCAGCTTCCCGACCGGGCAGGGCGATTTTCAGAGATAGAATTTTGAGATAACTGCGTCTGGCGGGTTCGTGTCGAAGGGCGGCAGCCAGAGGGTCAAGATTTGTTGATCGGACGCATAACTCCTTGAACGTCCGCCTTTCGATGACTGCTCTGAATTGACGCGAAACGGAAGCATATGGTGCTAGCTTCAGGTTCTTTCCGGGAATGCAATCGATAATGTTTTCGAGCACTTCTGTAGGAATTTTGTCCATGATTTGGGCAGTTTTGTTGGAATGTAATGCAAGTTTGACGCGTTGTTGGTGTTGTGTGATCAAACAGCTGGGTCTTCCAACTTCACGGCTGCCTGAAACACGAGCCCACGTGAGCGCCAGTCCACATTTACCCAGCTGGGCAAATGGGCATGCTGCTCCAAGGTTGCGCTCAAACCTTCTAGCTCTTGTTGTTCAGTCTTCAAGAGAAAACTGGATCGAGTCTGCTCAAATACCTACTACAGAATGGTCTCCGAACTTGCTGTACAACACTTATACCAATGCAGAAAAAGTAAAAAAATAAAAATAAACCAAGCTGATAAAGTTATCTCTAAACTGGTTTAGTCCAACTAACGTCCCCTACTGCGAAGCGGGACACACCCAGTGTGAGGACGGTCCAGGTCTCTCTCAATCTGCTGCTAGGCACGCACAAGATAACTAGGCGAGCGCTTAGGCAGCGGTGGTAATGGAGAAGCTAGGATCTATTACACGGAAAATACCANAGGTAGAGAGCAAGAAGGTTGCTCCTACCTGCTGCTAATATACACGGTGCTGCNAAGAGGCTAGCGCGAAAGGAACNGGAGGTTAGGTGACAGCAGTCACGTGCAGGTCATGTGGTGAGGTTTCGGATGAACCGTCACACCTTACGCTTTTTACCCAAGCATTACAATAATAACTACTTAGATTCCTTAAGTCCTACTACCTAGGTAGGAGTACCTAGGTACAAAGGGTCCTAAAAAGGTCACTTTCCTAAGTCTAAGTGCTTAGGTTACTCTACCCAAGTCCTATTACTTAGGTAGGCGTACCTAGGTACAAAGGGTCCTAAAAAGGTCACTTTCCTAAGTCTAAGTGCTTAGG
>JAFHBW010000321.1:0-30111 GCA_019022765.1 Westerdykella sp. P71 | reverse complement strand
GAACAGTTACTAGAGAAACTAATAATTGTATATTATACATGTAATTATGGTTTATAATTTCGTATATATAATACGAATCTGAAAAAGAGTAACGCCAAATGCTCCATCATCCATCTAAGGATGGGGTATCATGGCTCAAAAAGAAAACCAAACCGGAAAACAGGAACGCCAAATGCTCCATCATCCATCTAAGGATGGGGTATCATGGCGAAAAAAGAAAACCAAACCGGGAATCAGAGACGCCGATATTGTACACGAACAGATGGAAAAGTACGGACAATGCAGCGCCAGTGTGGCGAACGACCTACGCTTCGCGTTAGTGGGGTGAAATACCAAGGAGGCTTTCGTAGTCTTACTCAAGAGCTCTGGGCTGTCGTGAGCCACGTCTTCTTCTTCGGGGGTCCCTGCTGCGCGCCGTCCAGGACATCGTCCTCTGCCTCGTCATCGTCGCGAGACCGCTTGCTTCCGCAGGTTGTGAGCCGGGTAAAGCCCTTGGGAATCTCGTGATGGGGGACAATGGTCCACGTGCTGGGATGTTGGGCAGCTTGATATACCACCTTATCCTCGTCCATAAACCTGGCAGGCTCCGGCGACCTGGCTGCATCCATTCGAGGGAGTTCCCTGTCGAGAAGCTCGTCCAATTCCTCAAGGAACGTCTGCGTTGACGATGACTCCCCTTCAGCGAAGAACGGAAAGTTCGATGGCTCTCCCGAAGATGGGTCATTGTACTCGTCCGGGGCGTTGGAAGGGTGCATCTCGCCAGGATTTATGGAAGCATTAGGCGCTTCCAAAGTGACCGCAGTATCTTCATAGGAGCTTATACTGCCCTGGTTCTCATAATGCGGAGTCGATTCGTCGACGTTTGGTGCGTTGTCGAAGTTCTCATTTGTCCCTACGACAGCCAGACTGTTCTCACGATTGACTGTATCTGGGGCGCTACAACCGCCTTCATCGAGCGGGGCTTCGTCCTCAGCCACGTGATGTTCCTCTTGGGCAGAAGCTCCAACGAAGGTTTCGTGAGAACCATCACCTAGAATGTCCTCCAGATTGCCTGTCTCTGGGGCGCTACATCCCCCTTGGTCGAGCGAGGCTTCGTTGTCAAGCTCGTGAGGTTCCTCTGGGGCGGGAGCTCCAATGACGGTTTGCTGAGAAACATCCGGCTGCGGATCGTCGAGGTCTTGATCGCAAGGAATCATGGCGGTGGTCTGATCTTGATGTGGACAATCCTGATTCGACTCCCGGTTGTCGACGCAATCCAGTTGAGAATCTTCTAATGGGCTGTCCTCTATGGTACAATGGACCTCCTCGCTCACTTCTTCCGGCTGCCTTGGAGGTTGTGCCTCACTCCATCCTCGGGGGCGGCTGGTCGCTGGAATGGTCGAATCGGGGCCACCATTTGAAGTAGATTGTGCCACCACGGATGTCGCCACAGTGGAACCAGTGGTGGTGACATCTTTGGCCTTCCCATTATTGTTCGGTTCTGCCTGCTTGGCGATATCCAGGCGAACCTGTCTGCGAGCGTTCTGTTTTTTGTTGGTTTCAGAACTGCTCTTAAGGGCCTTGGGGATTCCAATAATGGACCACAGTTTTTCTCCCTTCAGCAAACTCTCGCAGAGTTTTTTTCCAACCTGAAGAAGGGACACAATTTCGTCAACCCGCTCACTGAACTTCCAGTCTCTTGTAGCTACGATGCTGTTCATCAAGCCATCGTCGTGGATGACCCGAGTCCACCCTTGGGTATACAAGCGTTCGGTGTCATTAGCTACCTCCCAGGCGGCCTTTTCAATCTGCACTGGGCTATAATAGGTCCGCTGTACCCATCGATTCTGGAACGCCTTTGGGGGTGCCTTGGTGTTGGGGTCCGTCAGGGCGGGGTCGACGTAACAAATGGCATCCACGAGGCGCTTCACCAAAGCCTGTCTCTCTTCGTCAGACTTGGGCAGGGTGTTGTCTGGGGCCGGTCTAAAGACGATGGCGTTATCGGCGTTTACTTCTTCAACATTAGAGAAGTAAAGACCAAACTTCCCCTTCGGCTGGGGTCCACTGTGTCCGGTAGCGTCGCTTTGATTCATCCGGTCACTTTCGGTGGGGACGGGCGTGGGCTGTGATGGTGTCGCATGTCGAGGGTCCTGAGAGCTTTCCAAGAGACCGTCGTGACGGTTTCCTCCTCCATGATCACGCTGGTTGGGCTTTGGTCTTTTAGTGGGGCGAGGCGCAGGTGCCATCTCGTCTTTGGAATTGGCGGAGGAACCTTCAGCCACTTCGCTGTGAGGGCGTTTACCATTCGTGTTGGCCACAGTGACGATAGGGAAGAGTCGCAGCGATGTATCCGGAGATAGGTGCCTCGGCGAGTATTGCGGGAAGCCGGGTCGAACGTTTTGGTTGTCTTGAGGTCGCATGGCTGTGTTGCGCTTGTTGTGTTTGGGAGCCTGAGGTTATGTTAATGTTTCCACTTCTCAGTCTGGGTTGAACTTAGGATAAATAATGATGTACTTACCATGCTGTCTGTTTACTGAGTAGTAGGAATAGTAAAGAAGGGAATGGGTCACTGATCGCAGCCACGCGTTGAGTAGGTCGGACAAAGGGCAAAGATGCTCAACTTGAGTTGAGAACGCAGGTTGTCTAACGGGTGGGTAGCCAGAACAGGAAGTGGGTGGTGGTTGGAATTCAAGGTTTAGGTTGTTCTCAGACCGCCGCATAGTGCGCTGGATAAGAGTCTTCCAAACGCGCAACGCGACTTCGCACACGTGACCAGCACATTGTAAACACTGCCCGCGTTCCTGGAACTGCCCAAGAAGCATCGTCGGTCACGGTCGGTGAAAGACGCCCTGGCCTCTGAAGTAAAGCCCTCATGGGTTTCGTGCGCTCTACAAATTAAAGTCATGATATACAAAGAGATCTGTTGAACTGCTCTAGGTGCACTCATTATGTTGAAAGACTTTACATGTTCCCTGATGAGACAGCCATGAAGCGCGGGATTTGCGTACTTTTGTCGTTGACCAGGCTACTATAGGATGTGGACTATCAATCCTTGATAGGTTGCCCTGGGAGCTGCAGGCTGTGTTGAACGGGGCGTTTTACTGGGATTTTCATGGGATGCATTGCTATACGGAGGATTACTTTCCACTTTTCGGTGGCAGCACGCGGTTCCCCATCTCAGCCGATAGCAGCGAATCCCATGAGTTGCAAGACTATGATGACCCCACCACGGACCAGATATTCCAAGTCCCTCATCTACCCCACGCAATCAAGCGACCGCACGAGGATGATGGCCGCGATGATATTGATACCGCAACCTCGACTGAGACTGGTCAGGATCCGCCTCGGAAGAAGGCTCGTATCGTGATACCACCTCTAAGACGTTCTGCTCGACTCCCTTCTGCTCATAAGTTCCGGAAGTAGAAAAAAGGGCTTTGGGAGAAAACCGCTTCGGGACAACATGAAAGCGGCGCTGGGTATCGTCCCCCGCCCTCAAGATTCCGTATTTTATGCATTGTGGCAAGACTTTGGCATTTGTAATGCATGACTTGGAGTTGGGTGTTTGTTTCTGCGAAAAGTTTCTTTCCTCGTGTACCTTCATCATGCACAGAAGGCGACGTGGTTCGCAGCGGCTGACCGCGCTCGCGCTCGTTGGTACCCCCTTTACAATTAGTCAGCTTGCCAAGAGTTGTGATCAGGTGACCTCCGTACTGCTCATGGCTCAGACGACACGCTGCCTTGTAATGAATCTGGGGACATTTCTTCCTTTAGGATCCCGTAGCAATTTATGTCTCACATTCAACTGATCTTTGACAACTATCTAGCGTGTTATGCCTATAACGTCCCTCCCAACCCTTCACAGGACTTGCTTCGCATTACCCTAGGGTAAGCTCCTCTTACGTCTCGCACATGTTTTGAGCACCGGACGAGGAAACCTCATACAGCTGCTTAATATTCAAGGTCTGCTTACGGTTTAATCCAAATACAAGTGGTACAGGTAGCCACGTGTCAGTAGGGTAGCGACCATCGATTAACAGACAGTGCTGCAGACCACTTTGTAGCAGCTCTAATGACATCAAACCCTCGATTGAGTAACTAACAACTGGACGCAGTTTTCAGTGCTTAGAATACAAGAACCATGTTCCCCCATCTTTTCCAGTCATGGCCATTATGTCCTCACAATCTAACCACAAGGAGATTGATCATCTAGCCATCGAAGTCTTTGAAAGTTGAACCCAAAATCGTCCATCAGAGACACCTGCGTATCCCATGCGCCCTGTTTATATACAGCCGTCCAGGCCAGTGTGCAGTTGTTGGTTGTCGGATCGACGGGAACGCGAGCTTGCCATCATGCGCGCCTTCTTTCTGGGAGACCCATTGCTGGCCCCATTTTCCAGTTCGTCCTCATCATCCTCGCACGGGTAATGATAGCGCGATTGTTTGCGAACGTGAGTGACGGGGCTTTTATGGGGCTCTGAACGTGCGTCCTGGTTTGCGTCTTGGCTGGGCGTGACAGTCTCGTTTTGGGTGCCGTGAATGTGGGATGCTACACCGGTGACGGCGGCCTCCATTGCTACCTCTTTATTACAGGCGATTACGCAATGCCCAGATTTTGAACTGGTATTAGTATTTTCCCTATCGGGTCCTGAGGAATTCCCAGGAACATGGGTGGCGGCACTTATTGATGTTGTGGGCGCCATTTCGACCCTCATATCAAAGAAAACGTCTCCACCCTGACCGAATTCGGGACCTTCAAGGGTAGGCAACTGGCTATCGTGGCGTAAGATGTTTCCAGAGGGCCCCTCGTGGTCGCCAGTCTGATTGGTTTCTTGATTCCAGCCATGGAAGCCGTTTGCGGGTATCACGGCTTTATAAACCATCGCAATGCCCATCGCTGCTGTGGTCCGCTGATGATGGTGCAAATACTGATGGTCAATAGCATCCTTTGCATCGCAAGGAACAACTTGTGCATTATTGGGATATTCGTCCGCCTGGAACCCGGCTTGTCCTACGTCGGACGATGGGTCACCGACAGGCGCGGCCGTCCCCGAGGACGACGGCGCAACCGATGTAGTCTCCTGGCTACCGACAGTCACACCTGGGATGTTGACGTAAGAATTGGTAGTATTCGGTGGCCGCCTTGTTTGTACAGTTCGTTTTGCAAGACCTGCCGCCGCGTTAGTTGTGGCTTGATCGTGGCCCTGTGAACCGGTTGCGTCTGTGCTGTTACTGGCGCCTCTCGTCAGAGTGAGCGAACCCTTCTTCTCTGCCTCTTGGGCATATTGGATTCGCCCTTTATTCTTCATATTTGACTTCTTGTTCGTCATGGACCGGGACAATAGCACTTTTGGTTTTCGCCCTTCAGAAGAGACTCGCAGCACGTTTTCGACCATCGAAGGTACGCCTCTACATACGAGATTCTGTTTTCGAATGACCAATCAGCGGACTTCATGATATCATTCATAACACCTTCGTCTTAGATCGGCGTAGTCCAACCTCTGGTATGGAGTTTAATAGATTTCTCCAAGACCTTCCAGGCAATCTTCTCGATATCGTTATCACGATATACTGCTCGGAGGATCCACCGATTCTTAAAGGGATCGGTGTTCTGCACTTCCGCGGTGTCCGAGATGTCATTTATTGCCGCAACGAGCCTTTTGATGTATGCATGTTTTCGAGCGTCTGTAGTAGGAATGGTGAAGTCAGGAACCCTCGGGGGAAACCGTACCCAATTGTCATCCGCCTTTGCGCAATCAATACTACTGAAAAACAAGGGAGGATCCACGGGCGGCGACACTCTGACCATGTCTGGGGCGCTGCTCTGGTTAGAGTGCCTACTTGCATCTGCCATTGAGCGTATCTCTGTGGATTGCGGGTCGTCTGTGTGGCCGGCGTTGTTCGCACCATGGTTCTGATTCGCGGTCATTCCTGCAGTGGTCGCAGCAGTATCTTCCTGATGAGTATCCTGAAGGTCTATGAGACTGTCGCTTTCTTGCATTCGGTGGGTGATCGCCAGCCTAGAGGCTTGCCCTTGGCAGTTGTAGATGTGGGTATCTGGTGGGGAGGTCTGTGGCAGAACCCGCGCTGCGTATGAAGGCTCCAATATCTCGACGGACCTCAGGTTCATAGTGCACGCTACCTGAGGTGGCTCTTGGGGGCGTTGTGGACCTCAGATGTCGCTGCTGTACTCGTGAGCCGGAATAGACGGAGGCGCGCGGAAACGGCGAACGTTCACTTCAGTTTTTCAATCCTACGTGGTCCTTCTGCTGTCGCCGACCGCTGCGGAGTACTGGCGGCTGCCTCTCAAATGCTGAGTAGAGATGGCGAGGAATCGGTTCTACGGATGTTGGGTCTGATGGGCCGCGAGTAAGAGGGTCGAGTACACAGGTTCACAAGAGGGCCTGAGTGAAGTCCTGAAGCTGACAACTAATACTGTTGACACAATAGCGGGAGTAAGTGGTTGCGCGCAATTTGTGGACTGTAAACAAGACCGCGCCGCCACACGCCGCCACACTCGGGAAACGTGGGGCTGGACGAACCAATAGGCACGCACAGACCATGAGTGAATGTTTTCACTGATCGGGGTTTCTTCACCCTTGTTTGCGTACGTATCCTGTTGCTATAGTGCTTCTATTTCAGTTGAATTCCGTATCTCATATAGAATTTGAAAGCCTTATCAAAATTTCGTCATTGTATACTACTCGAAGGAAACATCAATGCTGAAATGGACCAATGGTCTGCGGTTTAGTCAAGTCTGAGATGTCATTGAGGGCTGCAATAACCATTTTGATATATGCCGAGGGACAAACGAGCAATATGTCTTTTCAATGCTTTGATTATATACTAACAGTGGTACCATTTTTCAGTAGCTCACAGATGGCAAGAAGACTACGAACTAGGCCACTTTGCGGTAGCTGATAGAAATAACAAAACCAGATCCCGAATCCACCATCCGACCAACATTGGAGTATCATACACAGAAACAGACTCCGAACTACAAAAGAAGTTGACCAAAGGTTACACTCTTGAATAGAATTTGATGACATACAGCCGCCGGACACATGACCGTTTTTGATGGTGTAATGTTTTCAATTGAGGATCGTGAGCTACGTAGTCTTTCTAAGGTAGCCCTGATAGTACTAGACACCGCGGCATGCCTTCACTTCTTCCCGGCGCGAGAACGTAAAGTACGGTTGCTCCTCGTGACACGTGCCTTCTTCCTAGGCAAGCCCTGTTGCGTGGCATCCGACGTGGTGTTCTCGCCTTTTCTTTGAGCCTCTTCAAGACGAGGGCTCTTAGTGCCACACACAGGGGCCGGCAAGGAGGTTGGATGGTGATCGGGCGCCATCGCAGTGGGGGTTGGTACGCCGGAGTTGTGAGCGGCTCTGGAACGAGCTCCATCCATCGTCACTGACATGTCGGCGTCCTTCACATTCTTCTCATTCTTTGCGCCCTCGCGAGCAATGGTTTTTTCCAAGAAGTCGCCAAGATCAGGGTCAAGGGGGTCTTCGATGGAACGGTGAGGTTCCTTTGATAAACGGGCAGTGGTTTGTCGTGTGGTGGTCATGTCGTCTCTCGCATCCATGGCGTTGTAGCCCTTCGCTTGACCGTTGGCTTTCTCGGTATAATCGTTGCTTTGATGATTGCCGTGAGAGCCAAAATCTTTCCCTTCGTTGTGGGTTTCGGATTGGCCAAATCGCCCAGAAGCTTTCTCCGTCGGATACTCAACAAACACCTGATGAACGCTGGCCCCACGATATGCAGTACCACCTGAATTTGGCTCAGCACCATCATCATTTACCGTCTTGTCTCGCGATCGATCGGAACCAGTAGCTTCCGCTTCTCTCCCCAAGGAAATTCGGGCCTGCTTCTTCGCATTTTACTTCTTGTTGGTCTCGGAGCTCGACTTGAGGGTTTTTGGAGTGCCAATGATTGACCACAACTTCTCACCCTTTAGAGCACTCTCGCACAGTGACTTGGCCATTCTCAGAAGCGACTCAACTGCATCTATCCGCTCCGCGAAGGTCATATCCTTGGTTGCGAGGATGCTTGCTTTCAACCCATCATCATAGATAGGTTGGGTCCATCCATTCCTCTGCACAGTTTCAACCTCATCCAGTATCTTCCATGCCAGCGTCTCAATTTGGACAGGGCTATAGTAGGTTCGCTTTATCCAGCGGCTTTGGAACGCCTTAGGATAATTCTTAGCTTTGCCGCCTGCCGTGTCGAGCTCGACGTGATAGATTGCGTCTATGAGCCGCCGGACAGCCGTCTGCCTGTTGGCATCCGTCTTTTGGAGAGTGACATCGCCCTCATTAGGCGCGAACAAGGGGACATTGTTGTGCCTGTTCACTTCTTGCATGTTGGAGAAGTGAAGTCCTAGCTGTCGCTTCGGTTGAGGGTTGCTTGGCGGTGTGTCATCGTCTGATTTTGGGACCGACTTGAGCAGATCGGTGGTCTGTGGGGTCAGAGGTGTTGAATACTCTTCAGGTTCTTCAGACTCTTCATTTTCGAACAGCTTGTAGTTGCGAGCTTCCGTGTTCGGGAAGAGCCGAAATGCTTCCTCGAGCGATAGGTGCCTCGGGGCAAACGTGGGGAGCCTCGATCGGTCAGAGCTTGAGTTCGATCTGATGGTACCGCTGCGGATGGCTCCAGTCATGTCGCTCTCCTGCGCCCTTGACCGAAGCCTATGGGCGTTGGAAACCTGTGCCCCGTGAGTAAACAGCTTTCAATGTGGGGTGGGGGAAAGGCTAGGTGTACTGACCATGTTCCGAGGATTCCAGGTGGAGCCGTCTAAGGTGTGGCAAGAGTGCAATTATAGAGGGACTGCCAGGTGCGGTCGGGAGATAACGACGTGATTTGGAGCGATTGAGAATATCTGGAAGTGTGGTGCAAGGACCTGAAAAAATTGTGCTGTTGCTATATAGTTGGGTGGTTAGTTAAGCATGAGTTGTGGACTGTAAACAACACCGCGCCGCTACACGTAAAAAAGTGGGGGCTGGATGGACTCCAGCTTGCGCACAGACCACAAGTGAATGCCTCCAACATGTCGGCATCCGTTTCCCTCTAGTTTCGCAGCGTCCCCGTTTCCCGTAGCCTCTCCGTGGCTTTTTGTTAGAGTCCCTCTGCCTCTCCTCAGCTGGGCCGGGTCGGGAAGCGGGTGGCGACGGAGGTTGCGGGAAGAAATAGTAGAGGAGCTGACGGAGTCGACTCGCCTTCTCCGCCCGAGCTGGAGAGCCTGCATCCGAATGATGCTTACAAGAGCATGGCTTCCCTTTTAAGATACGCTGCCGTGGTCGGCGCCGCCCAAAGGTATTCGGTGGAAATCTATGCATGCCGTGTTGTGGAGATTAGTGTCCGCTGCATTGTATTTACACATCCTGTTGGGTAGACAATGTGCGGTTGTTTCAGGTCTGGTGTGGATGTTCGGTCAACGATCCGCTCCCTGCGATACGCGTGTCCTAGAATTGGGAAGAAACGAGTGTTTACCCGTTAACCTAGTGACCATTCGATCGTATTAGATATAACTTTCAGTCTACACGTGGAATGCGGGGTGCGTTGATTTTAAAGGAAAGTCATGCTGTCCTCCATCCGTTGGTTGTCTAGAGTCAAACCACATTGTATTTACACTATCAGAGCGACTCATCTCGGTCTTCCTTAATACTAGACCAGAGCATACCCCAATCGCGAGACGTAAACGACAATTTCAGACAGGCAAAAAGCGCCTCAAGCCGCTCAGAATTGGGCTCTTCTCACCGTACCCTTGAGTGTCCAGCCGTTTGTGAGACACAGCTATTTGTGTCCGCCACGCGTCGTCCCGAAAACAAATATTGTTCAGCCAGTGTGCCTAGGTGCCGTAGTTGGCCCTATAATGAAAACAGAGGTGGTTATGCTCCGCGGCGGGCTACAAACGACAAGTCAAGCACCAAGCTTTACAGAACCGCGGCTCCATCGATAAGTCCCGGTTGCGCCTAATGTTAGTGTGGATGCTTGCCAACTTTTAAATCTCAGATGTAAGGTTTGAATAGTAGACAGCGATTTTGAAAGTAGTGAAGCACCACTTTCGATGCGCAGGAGGCGTACGAGTTTGAGTGTTTGATAGTTTCTTGAGGAAGGAGTGGCTCACTCAACCCAAGGGGGTTTTGAGACGTACTTGGATTGCACGCATCGAGCGATAGGGAATGCGCACTTGCACTCAGGTAGAGGGGTTTGGCGAGTGCCTTTAGAAAACAGCCGTTGATCAACACAAGGACCGCGGCAGAGCCTGCCATAAGCAACCCATATGGATGTTCTCGCTAAACTTGAGCTGGGCTATAAACACTGAGATAGTCGAGGCAGAATTGTGAGTGCACTTTGAGTAGAGTTCACGTTCCACTCAGCCTGCTTCTGTGCAGGCCGATGAAGGAGACGGTGACTTGTCGACCTTGAAGACTATTGCTCCTAAGGTGCAAAATTTGTATGCTACAGGTCGCTACAATCTACATTCATCGTTGTGCCTTATAATCTTGATAGGCACATCATCGGGCTCGTGCTACCCTTTAGCAGGAGTGGACGAGACCATTTACATCTCGCTGAAGATGGATGGTCTTAACCGGACAAAACGCACACCATGGTCAATTTCCCACACAGTCTCAATCGGTGGACTGTATAAAGCTTCTAGGCCATTCCAAGAGCGACATGCAAATCGAAAGATGATCGCTTTGTTGGATTGCTGACTAAGCTTCAGGGGCATGGTATCTCATTAGCACTAAGGTCGGTACAGCACATGATAATACGACGACAAGTGAGCGGCTATGGTAAAGCAGGTAGCCTTTTGAAGTAGCAGATATATTAAGGATAGTTGCTGAATATTATTCACATACACAAAATAACCGCTTTTCAGCAGAGTGTATCGAGTAAACCGCGTCCCAGCAGCTTGGGCAAGTACATATCCGAATAGCTACCTTTCAGTAGCAGATACATGAAGGTCCCTTTGCAGCACCCAGTATCAAAGCAGACCTTCTCCAGCCTTCTCTTAAAAAGGTTCTCTTGTGATCCACGTACTAAGCTCTAAACCTTGTCTCCAATTGAACGCGCAATATCGGCTTCTTCAGCTGAGCCAGCAGTCCCATCCATGTCGGGTACAGCGTTTTCGCCCTTAGCTACGTCTTCTTCTCGGCCAGTGGCCGACTGCAGTTCTCCCTGGGAAGGTTCAACCACTGGAGCTCCCTGCGGGATGGTTGAGATGTTATAATCTCTCTTGGAGCTGGGTTCATCTGGCAAAGTCCTGGAGGAAACCGAATGCGCCATGATCGTATCCTTTTCACACGAGAACGGATTGTCTTGAGACATCCTCCCTTCCACCTTTTTCGCAGGATCTTTGTTCAAGATACACGTACGACGCTTCTTGAATTGCCCAGGCTTTTTGGGGGAGGTTTCTTCCATAGACCTTTTGCGCCTCTTACACTTGTGCGATCCCGCATCCTGGAACTCTGATTCGTTGGACGCGAGAGTCGGTTGCGTGGAGTCCACAAGCTCGGTAGAAGCAACAGTCGAAGGTGAAAGTCCGTCTGCACTCGGCGAAAGGAATTTTGCCGCTGGCTGTTTGCCGGTATGCGCATCAGCGTTACTGTTATCCATTGTCGTAGTAGATGTAGCTCCACATGGCATCGTTGGCGCGTCGATGGATGCATCCTCAGGTTGATCTGGCACAGCTACTTTCCGATCTTGAGACACTGTACCAACCCCATTTGTCGTTTGCCTCTTTGCCTCCCTTCCTCTTTCAATCAAGTGCTTCCTGTCCTTTTTCTGAATGCTGTTCATTCGGGTACTGGTCTTCAATTTATGCGGCATGCCTATCAGAGTCCAAATCTTTTCTCCTTTCAGGATGGTCTCGCATGTGCTTTTGGAGTACTGCTAGGATGTTATTAAAACACAGGAAGCAATATAGAATCGGACTTACTTTCAAAACCTCTTTAATCAGATCCATGCGCGTCTTGAAAGACCAGTGTGCCGTTCCTTCAATGGTCTCCATGAGCAGTCTGTCATAAATTGGGTAGGTCCAACGAGATTGATGGACCTTCATCGTGCTGGCTAGCAATCTCCAACCCATCTTTTCAACATGAGTGTCCTCGTAGAAGGGAGGATTGGAGCGCCATCGAGTCAAACTTCTTGGGGCCTCTAGCACGGCAGTCATGTTCATGATCGCACTAACTATTTCCTTCACATGTGTTTGCCTCTCGGAAACAGTTGTCGGTATAGTTGGGTCGGGCTGCGGACACGTGAATCCCTGCCTACTATCGTTGGCGAGAACATCGGCAATGCTGTTGAAATATAAACCAGTACTGTGATCCTTGTCAAGCTTTTGTGGAACCGTACTGCTACCCGCATCCCTCTTCCTCTTTCTGCTCACAGTGGGCGGCGTTTGTTGAGATTGCCGTGCTTGTCCTTGGGTATCTGTACTCGACAGCTTGGATTCGTTTGAACCCGGCGCCAGATCGGCTTTCATCTCAGAAACAAGGCTGCCGCCTGGGACTCGAATATTTCCCCGTTTGGCTGAGTGCGAGGGGGCTGAATGGTCAATAAATCCCGAGGGAATGCCATCGCCATTCGGTATTGCGGCGATCTGTGCTGTTTCGACGGGACGGGGAGGAATTTGGGGGTATCGCCTATCGTGGGCGGCAGGTCGCTGTGATCGTTCCCGTTGAGCCTGGATATGTTGCCAAACCGGTGTTGCTATGCGGTTGTCGCAAATGGACGAGGCCATCCCGCTAGTGGTCCTAGTCGGTGGTGTAGATAGTGACAATAGGGCTGGGCCAATCCCTTGCGAAACGTCCAACCCACCCATACCGTCGGCGCTGTTTGGCATATTGCTCCACGAAGGCTGAGTAAAGTCCGCATAGCAAGAGCCTGTGCTGTTGTATGGACCGAGTGACTGACCTGTCGATGTTGGGCCGAAAGTTTGAACGCCGGGTGCAGCTCTCGGCAAATGATGGTACTGGATGTTGTAGTTGGTGACTTCATCCTCCGTGCGAGAATTGGCAGCGGTCCTACGGTCGACGTTGCACGGCGTGGCACCCGTCCACTCAAAGTTCTGGGTGTAGTGCACTGAATTATCGCTGTTGTAATCGCAGCTTGTTTCGTCGAAGCCGTCACCAGTAAAGGGGACCCCGTTGTTTCCCATCACTTGCATGAGCTCAGAGTAGGAACGAACCTGTGGGTTAAGCACATCAGCATGAGGTGTTTATTAAAACGAAGCGATTATGGATCATAGGGGAAGTACATACTTTAGGATACCAATGGCAGTCTGCCATGTCGTAAACAAAGTCCCTCTCCGGGACTTGGTAACAATAAATACGTCGGAGCAGGAAATGGTCTAGTATAGCCGGAATTATTTATTCCGCGTCGGTACCTGGGTCGGTCGGTGTATCTAGCCTTGGTTGGGGGAAGATTGGACTAGAACGGTTGGGGAAGACGAGCGGGTCGTTTTGTTTTGGGTCGGCGCACCCCCATTAGGCACCTGAAAACCGGGCCCTAACGCGCCGACAGCGAGTCACGTGTTTATTATCGTGCTCCTGTGAAAGATTCAAAGGGAATTCCCTGTCACATGACCACAAATGCCTTATTTCGCCACACGCGGCTCTCACCGCCGTCACTGGGGTTTTATCGATCAAGGCATTCGATGCATTAGCCTTTTTGGACGCGGGAATGTCGTAGGACACATGATTCAGCCTATGGGTGGGGAAAAAGCCCAAAAGTCGTGGTGTTGGTGAGGAGAGAGTGAAAGTTGTTCGGTGACAGATCAAATATTGGCCGAGCAACACTTGAACGGTCACCACAATATATCATGGCTTCAAGGTTATACTTTCAACAGCTTGTATATATTCTCAAGTGTATTAAAGAAATAAGGTTGAACGAAAGATCGCCCACATGAGGGTAGGTACTACCCAACTTTTAGGAGTTCAGCGCTGTGACAGAAGAGCTGGGTCGATGTGTTCCAGAACATTCAGCCCGTCGACAACACTAGCACCATTTGCGCCACTCGAGTAAAAAGGCTGATAGAAGTCTCCGCGGCGCGTCGCGGTCGCGTTATGAGGGCTGAAGGGTTGATGCGTCGATGTGAAGTTAGACGGTTGAAAGCCCTCTTGTGCTGCGGTCGCAAACTGAAGCTTGGCGCTGTTGTTGTCGTAAGCAAAGTCATCATACACACGGTAATTGAGGTCGGACGCATGTGCTGCACTGTATACTCCGGGAGTTCAACGCCGCTGGAATGTTGGCATGTCGACAGCCTCACCATGGGACCCCAACCCTGCGCCATAAGCTCGAGTCTCCATCCAAGGACCAGCTGTAGTCATACTCGAAGCCGCGCTGTACCTCCAATAAAGACCTCGGTCGGACAACGAGGAGGGGTGAGTGTCTTCGCCATTGTCCCAGCTTCCATTACGGTCGAGTGTGAGCGCGGTTGCAAATGAGTTGCCTGGCGTCATGTCTTGCATCGAACCCGAACGATCTGTAGCATCAGTCACGGTATCATGGGCTTAACTTTCGGCCTGAGCGAAGTGACTTCGGAGAAGCGCAACCCAGCATCGGCGCTGGTTCCGGAGGGATGGAAGCGATGGCTGCTCATCACGGTTGTGTGTAGAGCGCCGGGCGGGCCATCAACCTATCTCATAATTAGCACTTGAGACTTCAATGGCGAGCAAGGATCATCATGGCGGAGGTGGACCTACTTCAGAACTCCAGTCGTAGTCTCTCATGATGCGAGTGCAATTAGCAGTGAGGACGTCGACCACAGCGAGATGGATATATCATTTGGAGACAGAAAAGTTGACCCTCAAGGCTTCCATTTCGTGTCGGAAATCAACCTGTCGCGTCGGTGGGGTGGGCGAACTCTCGATGGGCGAAGTTGTCGGTGTTGTTTTCCCAAAGGTTGGGTCGCCGCACGGCCTTGGGCGCAACAACCGCGCGACGAACGCCTCCACCACGAAACTGGCGCCCAATTTCTCCATTTTGTTAACTATCGCGCTCAGACCGGCTGCAATGAAGGCCTGATACACCCCAGGAAGCATACCCCACCACCAGTTCGTGGATACTGCGGCGCGTTTTGCCAAGCATGGCCCGAAAACGTGTTCCCAGCCACCGATTTACCTGTTCGCCGCACCGACCCTCCCGATGAACGACCACAATTTCAAGATGCTTAGGAGACACTTTTAAAAGGCTACGGTGCCCTCACGCCGAGTAGGCAGATGTAGGTCTCGTCTGAGAGGGGTAGTTGAAGGGGCCTATGACGCAGTAAACCGGGTGAGAACCCGAGGAGGTTGCAGATACTCCATCCAGACAATACCATATATATTTCGCGTTCTTGTAGCCTAAGATGCGCTATGCAAGAGGATATAATTGCCGCTCCATATACTGGATACGTTATATACCCTCTCTGCTGTTTTCCACCATGCTAACAATCACGGCTAAGGTAAAGACACTAAATAGCAAATGGCCAAGCTCCCTCATTCCGTCAATAATCAAATTTCCTGTTTCAAATAAACCCAAAGCTCCGGCCTTTCCACCAGCCTCATGTGTGTAAGGATACACCAGTTGAAGTATCCTGCTCCCTGACAACGCCATCGTATGAGAGTACTGTCGCAACCGATGAGTAATCTTGAGTAGCTACCTGACTTCACATCAGCGAATGAATGCGGTTGCGGTGTGGAATCAAAGCCATGGGCTGCCTCAAATTTTGCGATCGTTGAGGACGCCTGTTTCTATGGACCTTGCAGGTTTGAGCGACGCAATCAGCCAATACATATGGTTACGGGTGACCATACTATAGGAAGTAACGGTACACACCACTACTTAGCATGATACCTTCACGTGTATTGGCCTGCACGTGCCCATGGAAGGAACGGCGCTGTATTGTGCGATCTTAGCGTTAGTTGAAATGATAACCCAAAGCCATTGAGCAAGCTGACAGGCATCTTGACGAGCATAAATATTCGTCCCAATGGTAACTCCGTTGAATATCACCGCCGTAACTAACTTTTCGACGACATCAGGACTCGCTGTCGGCACTTGGAGCCGCTCGAGATGACGTGAATCCGGTGTTTGGTTCATCTACTTGGACCCATCGGGCATCACTCAAACAATTCATTCTAGAATTAAATGCATTTGGTGGCACTGACAAGTAGAAGCCATTCCTATCAAACTACGGCAATTCCTTGGAACACTACACGAAGACTCATGGCAGAAGAGAATATAATCTACTACTTCAAAAATGGTCTCGGGCACCAGAAGCAGTGCATGAGATCTAGGAGTTAACAGTTGTAAATTCGCCATCTATATGCCATCCGGTTTCCTAATAACTCTTTAACAATTTCAACACATTTTACATGCGCATCCTGCAGCTATCGCCGCTCGTCTGAACCGCTCGCCAAGAGTGACGCCTAGATATTCCGCTCCACAGCGCCTTTCACCGCAGTTTCTTGGGAGATCCCCGCCATATGAAGCGGCACATCTGCAACCGCTCATTGTCTTTCTGTCAACAACCGCAACCACAATATCCACCAACCGACTGAGCGCCCACAGCCGATATCGAGCAGCAGAAATATAGCTTATCAACCTGTACCCTAGGTCCTCTCTCCTAACTCTCCCATCCATGATGAATCATGCCGGGGGACACCCGAATCAGCAGCCGCATGGGGCATATACATCTTCTCAGCCAAAAGGCACGGCTCAGACTCAAGAACACGCAAACGGCTATCCCGATCCTGCCGATGCGATGAAAGCCCCGCAGCATCCGTATTTCCGTCCGCCACCTAGTGCATCCAATGAGCGCCATGGCTCCAATTCCACGATTGCACCGGGGCAGCAGCATAATCTTGGTTCTCAAGGGTTTCTGCCGCTCAACCAGGTATCCGGACAGACAAGGTACACTGGTCCCACGATGCCCACAGATGGGCCGTATGGGATACCACAGCAGCACGAACACGACGATAAGTTGCCACGTGGTGCTGTTAGCATTCCCATCCTCGGAAATCCCCATCCCTTGGTCTTAGTTCCGGTGAAGGAGGAGCAAGTTCCTGGCGAGCGTTATCATTCGCCGTATACTAGGTAAACCCCCCTTTCTCTACCAATACCGTATATTTTCTATTGCTCTAAAAAATGTCGATATTTGGCTAACCTGTTACCTCTTCAGTCCCGCTGGGAAATAGTTTGGCGGAATGGAATGAGGGTATATGTGAAGAGTCTGAGACGGCTCTATGAATTGTCGATTGACTCGATTCTGGCTGACAACTGGGATCTTTTGGTTTGACTTGTTAATCACAAGGTGGCGGCGGTTATTCTTTCACATTGCGCCAGGAGACATGTGTGAACTAAAGGTCAGGTAGAAATAAAACCCGATAGAACGTGTGACTACATTATACTGAGCAATTGAGGTCGGCGGTATATAAGGGATGGTAGATGACTCGAAGTAGCGATGCATTGAACTTCCTTGCTCACTCGTGACAGTGGCACCTGCTTCGAAATCGAATCACCCGCCATTTCATCAGGTTATGATGGGTCATTCGGATTACATTCAGCAATCCATCTACCCCCGTTCCACTATTTAGAGCCTCGTTAGATCCCTGATCCGGGATCACTGTTCCAAACCTTCGCTTCCTCGAGCCGTGGTACACACTGCAACTTTCCCCAGTGTCATGTGTCCCGTATTCTGAAACCCAGATGGAAAGTTCATGTTCTCTTGGTAGCAAATATCGTTGCATGCTGATTGGCTCACGTTCAAAGTGCGGTGATGAAGAAGTACAATCTTCATCTTCACCTTCACACGGCATCTCGCCACACTATATATTTCCACACAACCATCGTCTCTGCTGCCACACAAACACCAACACTACTCTTTCTATCGTTAAATTACAAACGGGTGCATTTTTCGTCTCTATTAATCGCCCAATATGGCCAAAGGTACCACTTCTCTCCGCCGCTATCACCCCCTGCGTAGCGATAAGAATCATCCGGTAGAGAGACTCGCGCGGCTGCCCAACGGCAACCATCACCGCCGTTGGGATCACCTCCATTTCTTTGCCAGCGACGGGTTTGTCGTCTCTGCTGCGAATCTGCCCCCTTCGGGCGTTCATCTGTCGGATCGTCTCGTGGGCGAGCTGCTTGCTTTGCGCAAAGGAGAGGGAATTCATTGCGCCACTCTCGCTGCTCTTTGGCCAAACGTCTTCATGTCCGACGGAAAGATTTTTAAAGAGCGGCGCCCAATGGGCGAGGGTTTCCATCTGCATCGGGCGGCCACGTATACATCGGCCAAACAGAGGACGGTGTTCTCCTCTGCGGCGCCGGTTCCATCGCTGATCACGCCAAAGTGGCGGCGAAAGCTGGCTACTGGAAGGACGAAAACATATGCTGGCACGTTAAACGACTCGAACCAAAGTCGGTCATCGGGGTCAGTGATTACGCCCTGTCTACGCCGATCCGGATAGATGACGATGGGGGGGTCTGGCGCGAGCTTTCACACAACGATCGCAAGCTCGTCAAGAAAGGCACTCATATTGTAAAGACCGAGAATGGCCCAGCAGAGGAAGCAAATGCGACTTAAAAGGACTGGAAAGGAAACACAGTCGAGCGCCGCCCGCATCCTTTGGCGTTTGACCTTCCTGATCCGCCTAGTACAAAAGACGATGGCCGCAAATACAAACCCTTTGGAAACGCTTCGACCTGACGAAGACCCGTCACTTTGGCGATGCGATGGTATTGGCAAAAGGTCGATCCGCTTCGACACGAACCAGAAGCTTGTTATCCCGGAGACACCCTCACCAGCGAGAAGATACGCCAGTGAGACATTGGATAGTGACGCGCCGCCTAGGAGAGAGTTGCGCTCTCGCGGGGTCAATCCGGAGGTGTCTGCCCGGCCGTTGGACCAGTCACGAAGGACGATACCAACTCCACCATCCTCTCCAAACTCCAACTGAACCTTCATTACCACACGATACCTCAAATCCAATCTTTTCACTCTACGGCGGAGGCCCAGTGTACGCTCACCGCCAGTCAACACCCTTTATACATACAAAGCCGACTCTCTCACCTCTGGCGAAGATGAAATGCATTTTCGGTACCGTCCCAACGCCGGCGTCGCATTTGGCAGCAGGATGCAGGTGAGTCTCAGACCACGATGGAATAATCGGACCCGTCCTATCCACACCGAAGATGGCAAGTGAGAGCTCACACCTCAGCAGCACCCAATGGCTCTCACCGTTCCCACCGTCCTTACCATGGAGTATATCTGCCATCTACACATCTCTTCTCTGCTATCCCTCCTCGATCCTCTCCTCGCCATCATCTGGAACGCGTCTTCTCCCCAACCCTTCTTCCAACCTCAAAGGCCGAAGAGATTCAGAAAGAGATCCGACATACTCCGATTGCACAACGACTATAGCTGAACGAGCACCGACACACTTCTGTGGTATCCTCACGGATGCTGCCGCTTCAATGACTGAGGACTTCCAGTTTACCTCTGGAATAGAACAATACTTCGGACATGATCCCACCCGGTTCGCACAGCCTCCGGCCGCAATGATCGAGGACTTTCAATTGAAAACTGGTTAACACCACTTACGGATCCCTGGGGTCCTACGTTTTCTTCAAGTTTGCAGCCTATGACATTCTTCCCCGAGCCCTTGCCCAACATCACAGACGCCCTTGGACCGAACTCCAACACGTTCGCACAGCCTCCGGCCGCAATGGTTGAGGACTTCCAATTTGACAACGCATCGACACCACTTACGGATCCCTGGCCGTCTACGTTTCCTTCTGCTTCTCATGTCCAAGAACTTCTTCCGCGAGAACAAGTCCCGCCCTACCTACCAGAAGTGCCCCCGCTCGCACCTGCGACGGGCCCAACTTCCACCACCGCCTCCCCAACCACCTCCCTGGGCGAGGACTCCGAGCCGGACTGGAAGCTTTTAGTTCCGCGCATACAGCAAGTCATCTTCAAACGACTGAACGTCTCTAAGTCGGCAGTAACCAGATACATTGACCCCTCAATCAAGGAGGGCTCGATAAAATGGGAAACAGTTTGGGAATACGTTCAATGTCATGAGATGAATGTGCTCCGTGAGGTTTTTACGTCTAAGAAACTTTGGCAGAAGGTAAGTTCCCTCTATTCTGTTATACATCTCTTGCCGTTCTGACGCGCCCAGGCCAATGAAGACGGGATCGCAAAGATGAAGATGAAAGACCATCTGAGGTACATCGAGGAAAGTTTATTCAATTGCCAGAATACACGTATTCTGCTAGGGCCGTTATACTACCTCGATGCCGATGCCATATGGCAAGATGTGGTCCTACGAGACCATGTCCGCGAATGGATGCTGGCGGTCTTCGCGATGCCCTTCAAGGATACACCAACACCAAAGTTGAACAAAGACGGGATCCCAAGATTCGACAGGAGAAGCCTCTATAGAATACTCCGCAGAGAAGATTACGCCCTTACGGTTCGCGTGGATTTGATTCCAACTGTGTGAGACCGGGGATGAGCCGTGCGGAATCCAGCGAGACGTTCTTCGTCTTACTTATTTATTGATTTCCCCCGCTCCCTCCCCTTTTCGCATCTCCTTTGCGTTTTAGTTTCCTTCGTCTCCTCTTGTGTTTTCGGTATTTGGCATATACATCGCGGAAGAGCTTTTTTCTTTCTTCTCTATTCTATCTACAATGACGAATTTGGCTTTGGATATCTGGGTCGGGGGGTATTTCTTTCGCTATCTACGAGTATATTTTTGGTTTGGTATTTGACAGCGGGCAGTGGTACTCGATTTCTCTGTCATCTATGCAGCGCATGCGAATTTGAATATATGAATATAGATTTTCTTTTTGCTTTTCTTGCTCGTGTTTCGCTTCGAGCATTGAATTTACATGAAAGAAACTGATACAGGGTCGACGTACATACCAAGTCGACAGTTGATTACCCGTGGATTCTAGTCAATTTCTCCAAGGCGTCAATCACCGTCCCCGGACACAATGAATCCGGATTTTGGGCAACATGTTCCCATGCAACACAGGTGCTCGTCGTAGCAGGCTTTTGGGCGGATCCAAGTAGGTGGGCCTTAGAATAGATGGACGAAAATCTACATTGACCTACCATGGTCGCTAGCTTTCATGGGAAGAGGAACTACCACTTTCACCACCCTAAGCGCTATGCCAAGATAGACATATTTTCATCACTAGTCCCCACATCCTTGATACATTCGCTACCGACATCGGCCTTTGCCTTTTCCCTACGCTCAAATTTTCATGACACGTCCCCAAGCTTCCCCTACACGCATGGTAAAACGACGACCAGTCGTCGATTTAAGCCCTCGCTTAGCTCCAGGGCCGCGGTCTGTGCCTTGAAGCTAACCTGCCTCGGCAATACACTGTGGAGACGTCATCGGCCTTGTGGTCTGTGCGGCCCGTCGAAAGCCGCTCTCCGCGCTGGAAGCTTCGGCCTTTGCGTGGGAGGTGTGAATGGGGAAGGAATGGGCTGAGGGTATATATAGAAGGGAGGACTCGTGAGGTACAAGTACCTACTTGCTTGCCTTTTCAACTTTGAAGAGCTCATTCTTTTCCAAAGACTTTACAGATCATTCACTGAACGAGCACTGCGACGGAATTGGTGTGACAAGATCGCTACACATCGTCATCCATTCCCATAAACCGGATATTTGTACACCCAACGGTTTGGGCGGGAGCAAAGCCTCATACACATTCATTCTTACTCTTTCCTTGCACGGCACCAGCAACAACCCCATTCATATCACACTATGCCGGTTCCAAGACCACCACGACCTCTGCTCCTCCCCGTCCCTCGACAGCGCCACGCCCTCACCCTCTCTCAAGCACGCGTGATCCTACCGGCGATTACACTACCGCTATCCTACCGCTCCATCCACGCCCCTACACCACGGCGCAACGTCTCCGCCGCACCACTCCCTCCCTCGACAACCACGTCCTTCCCATCCTCAGACCCAGCAACATCTCCCTCAACACCACCCTCAAGAACAACCAGAAAAACCAGACTCTCCCGCCTCCCCACCTCCTCCGTCCTCCGCACCTACCTCATCACCACCCTCTCCTCCTCCCCGCTCCTCCTAAACCTCTCCTTCTCCATCCTCGGCGTCATCCTCCGCCACCCACCGACCAGCCTCCTCTCCCCAGAACGCAACCCCGTCCTCGCAAAAATCCTAAAATCCACCTTCTACGCACAATTCTGCGCGGGCGAGACCGTCAACGAGGTACGGCAGAACACGGGCGCCGCGAGACGGGACCTGGGCTACGACGGCATCATCCTCGAGTATGCAAGGGAAGTGCTCGAAGCGGAGGGGAAAGGGAAAGTGCAAACGGAGGCGGAGATCCAGAAGGATGTGGAGGAGTGGGAACAGGGGATGTTGGATAGCATCGCGATGGCGCGGGAGGGCGATTTCATTGGCTTCAAGCTCTCCGGTCTGGGTCCGTACGCGCTGTCTCTCCTACGCTCGTCGCTCCCTCCAACGCGGATGATGAACGCCTCCCTGGAGCGGATCTGCAAAGCCGCGAGCGAGAAGGGCGTCGCGCTCCTACCCGGTGCGGAGGAGGAATCGACGAATCGCGGTCTCGAAGCGTGGACCTTGGATCTCCAGCGGCAGTACAATCGCGGCGACAGAGCGGTGGTGTACACGACGTACCAGTGCTACCTCAAAGGCACGCCGGAGCGGCTGGCCCAGCATCTGCAAATGGCGCAAGAAGGCCGATGGATCGCAGGCGTCAAGTTGGTCCGGGGCGCGTACCTGGCCACGGAGCCGCGGGAGCTGATTTGGGAGACGAAGGAGGGCACGGATAGGTGCTACGATGCGTGTGCGGAGGCGGTGTTGAGGGGGCGGTGGAACGACCTCGTCCAGCCTCCGTCTGGCGCCGAATCTCTGGAATTCCCGAGGGTGAATGTTGTGGTTGCGACGCACAACGCCTCGTCCCTCTCCCTCGCCCGATCGATCCGCAGCCAGCAACTGCAATCTACGTCTCCGGCGTCTCTACCCCGACTTGCCTACGCACAGCTGCAAGGCATGGCGGACGAGCTCTCTCAGGACTTGGTCCAGGATGAGGCGCGCAAGAGGGATGGGAATAGCAAGGTGGTGAAGTGCATGGCGTTTGGGACGACGAGGGAGTGTCTAGGTTTCCTGATGCGGAGGGCGGTGGAGAATAAGGAGTCGGTGGGGAGGACGGAGGGGACGAGGAGGGCGATGGGGAGGGAGCTGAGGGCGAGGGTTGGGAGGTGGTTTGGGTTGGTGTGAATGCCGGTTTCTTGATTGCTTGATGTGTTTCCTCTGGTTGAGGGAGGCGATGGGTTGAGATTAGCCGCCCTGTTCTTTTTTCATTGGTTAGGTTTTTCTGAGTGGCCTTTTACCTGTAGATGCATGAGCGAGCATGGAGTCGGGGACGTAGAGATGATACCACGGCCTAGATGAGCGTACTAGTACAATTCATTTCCAGTCTATCTATTTCTCCTCTATGAATCCTCTTATGTACGGAATATGCTGATGTGTATCCAATAATAATATGCATGCTCTCCCAACCCTCTAAACCGCCATTGCATGGTTTAAAACGCCCCATCAACCGTATCCTTCGCTCCTCTCTGGCCCGTCACCTCATCCACATCCCCCCTCCCCTCTCCCAGCGCCACCGCCCTCTTCCCCCCCGCAAGCACTCTGAAGGCCTGCAAGAAATCCTCCTTCAGATCCTCCCAGCCCTCCACACCAACACTGACACGCAACAACCGCTCGTCGACATCCGAATCGCTCATGCGCCTCCACTCAATCAAACTCTCCACCCCACCCAGCGACGTAGCATGATGGAACAGCCTCAGCAGACCGGGGAGCTGTTTCGCCTGCTCAGGGTCATGCGTGTAGATAGAAAAGACGGGCCCAAATCCATTCGGCATCTGCCTCTTCAACCACTCGAAGTCATCCTTCTGCAAACTCGCATGCGTGATCTTCGAAACCACCTTCCGCACCACCTCCGCCTCCTCACCCTCAACACCCCCATTCACCGCCCCATCGATCCACTGCACCAACCTCCCCGCATTCTGGCTCTGCCTCTGCACTCTCAACTCCATGGTCCGCAGACTCCGCACGCCGAGCCAGCCCTCCAGACTGCCCAGCACGCCGCCGAGAAACACGCGCTCGAGACGCAGATTCGTCGCCCACTTCTTGCCCTCGTCGCCCTTCTTCACGGCCAGGATCCCGGCGAGCATGTCGCTGTGGCCACCGATGTACTTGGTCGCGCTGTGCATGACGACATCCGCGCCCCACGCGAAGGGGTCCTGCAGGCCCGGCGGCCCAAATGTCGCGTCGACACTCAGGATCGCTCCGCGTTTATGCGCGCGCTCCGCGAACCGCTCGATCGAGAAGGCCTCGCCGGTGGGGTTCAGCGGCGTCTCGAGGTGCACGAGGTCGCCTTTGCCTAGGCCAGCGGCATCCCACTCCGCGTCCGAGGCGTGCAGATCGACGGTGCGGACATTGTGCATTTTCTTGTGCAGGGCGATGACGCCGTGGCAGCCGTGGTAGCCGCCGCTGATGGCGATGACCTTGGGGACGAGGTTGACGAGGAGGGCGTGGAAGGCGGTGAGGCCGGAGCTGTAGCTGAGGACATGGTTGCTGAGGCGCGGGAGGTCTTGCTCCGGGGTGTTTGGGTAGAGGAGCGGGGTGAGGATGGTTTCGAGGCGGTTGATGTTTGCGCTGGTGAGGCGCGAGTAGATGAGCGGGGAGGAGATGTCGAGGAATTCGCCCGAGGGGTCGACGGGTTGGAGGGCGGAGGCGTCGCGCGGATAGCGGAAGGTGGTAGAGACGTGGATGGCTGGGGCGACGTCGGTGAGGAGGTTGATGCGGTCGTCGGCGTGGACGGCGGCGGTTGCTGGGGAGAGGTTTGGAGGAGCCATTGTGGTGGTGGTGATTGTTTGGGAGGGTTATGGGATGTTGGTACGGTTGTCTTGGTTCCCTTCGGTATGTTCGGAAGCTGTTGAAGGTGTGAAGGAGGAGGGAGTCTGCTGTGGAATGAGAGAAGGAGAAATTGTTAGTCAATTGGTGTCGGGTGTCGGCATGGTACCTGTGTTGGGATAAGTTTTTCTCGGGTTAGCAATTCACGCCCTGCGAGGTCGGAACATGTACATGTCTCTGGCTAGGTAGTCCGCGGGTAGCCAGCTTCTGTCCAGCACGTCATTCGGGCTATCGATGAGCCGGACGAAGCCGGAGCGGGACCTGAAGAGGCTATGGAGGCTACCGAAGCCTATGGCTGAGTCTCCCGCCGATGACGAAGCCACTTGTGCGTAGTGCGGGGCAGAGGGTTGCCCAAGGTGGGGGTGTGAAAGGTGCCCCTCATTGCCCCTCATTGCAACGAAAATTTGCCGCAGCTCAGAGCATACAGTGTACAGTGCGACGATAATGGAGCGATGGAGAAACGAGAGCTGAGCATCACGGAGCGTGTACTCTAGGGACATGCGTATAATATCAGTAACTCAGTCTTGACATTGATTGCTACTGATTGAGGAAACCGACATTCAATGAGGACAATCGCCAGCTGATGAAGCTTGCAACACGCCCTCACAACGCCGGCACCTCCGCTTCCTACCTAAATCCTACAATCCGTACCGGGCATTTACGCCTGGCCAGACTTGATGATGGTGGGGGGGTTCTTGTACTTGATCTGGCCAGAGTTGCTGCCGCAAGCCTCAATCGACTTGACGACGCGCTTGGACTCGACATCATCGTCGGGAACCTCGCCGAAGACGACGTGCTTGCCGTCCAACCACGAGGTCACGACGGTGGTGACGAAGAACTGGGAGCCGTTGCTGTGCCGCAGTCAGTCCTGCTCCTGTGCAAAAGCTGCTGTGCGGTTCTTACGTGTTGGGGCCGGCGTTGGCCATGGACAGGAGGAAGGGCTTGTTGTGGCGGAGCTTGAAGTTCTCGTCGCTGAACTTCTCGCCGTAGATGGACTTGCCGCCAGTGCCCTGGAGTGGATGGTCAGCCTGGGTCTCCTGTAGCATCTGCTGGACCAAAACTCACGTTGCCACGGGTGAAGTCACCGCCCTGAAGCATGAACTGGGGAATGACACGGTGGAACTTGGAGCCCTGGTAGCCGAAGCCCTTCTCGCCGGTGCAGAGAGCGCGGAAGTTCTCGGCGGTCTTGGGGACAATGTCGTCGAAGAGGTTGAAGTTGATGCGGCCAGTCTGGTCTGGTGGGGGGAGCGTTAGCCATTGGAGCCTGAGAGGGCAATTGGAAGCTCGACAGAGGGCCCGGCAGCGTCTGAAGCTGCGCTGATGCCGCTCCCGGAGCTGGAGCAACGGACGGGGAGCTTACCCTTGACCTCACCCTCCTTGGTGACATTGCCCTTGCTGTCGACCTCAATGGTAGGGCCGGTCCAGGAGACCTCGAAGTAAGTCTTGATGACCATGTTTGCGGCTGAAGGAGTAAAGTAACGCTTGTTGCAAGGTGCTCGGAAGGTGATGGAAGAGGAAGCTGAGCGGAGGGTTGAGAGAAGGGGAGATGGCTGGAGGCGGGGGACCATGGCGGGGCTGTGGAATTAGCGCCGTCCAAATTTCAAGCATGCCGTCAGCGCCGCCAAGCCCCAGGACTTGTCGTTATTTGCGTTCAAACAGGACACTGCAGCAAGCATGTTTGCCCGCCACACCTCCACGCGCATGCAGTGCAGGTCCCGGGGCCTGCGGGGGGCGCACAGCCGCCGTGAGAGTTAGAAGGGGGGCGCTGAATCCTGATGACTTACCTGGGTGGGGTGAAGCTCGGGAAACCGGTGGTTGCAGTAGGAGAAAGCTAGAGTACAAGGGCGAGATGCAGCGGCACGGTCAGGAGCCGGGTGGGGTGACGAGTCCGACGGTGAGCCGTTGGGCAGCTATGCAATACAATAAGCGAAGAGAATACAGAGCTATGGTACAACAATGGGAGATGAAATGAAGCGGGATGGGATGGGTGGAGATGCGGACAAAAGCCAGCTTTTGAGGGAGAGCTTCGGAGCTTCGACCACGCCGCGCTAGTGTCGTCCCGGTGCCACAGCAATAATAATGACCCTGGAGAATGTGAGCAAAAAACATGCTTTGTTTGCAGAAGACCTACATAGAACCCATACAATCGGCTCTGCACAAGTCAGAAGAGTGATCGAATGGTAGTATGTGCTTTGGACGGTGCCTTCCTATTGAACTGAACACTCTTTCCTGATTGGGAATGTAGACTTTGCTCACGTGACTTCTCATCCACGAATGGGCAACCTCTGGATGTCCATATAGCTTCCCAAGACATTAGAGTCTCAAAGGAGTTTTAAGTGCGTTCTTACTACTGTAGAATCCTTTATGTATACATCTACTCATAACTCCACACTCCAGATGTCTATCCCATCCACGTGGCGTGCTAGCGTCGGCCTGGGCCAGGCGCTCCGCGGGCGGTCAATAAACCGCTGCCACTTCAACTCCCACCCCTCGACAACGCACTACCCACGGCCATACACAAACCACCGGAACCATGGATTTCGCAAGTCTAAAAGACCAAGTGAGCAATCTCACGCTCTATGACCTCAAGGCCGGCGTGCGCAAAGTCCAAAATGGTAGGTCCCCAGCCTCGAGTTTGAATACGGTCAGCTCTGCTAATGCGCGCAGCGGTCATGAACTACACCGAGATGGAGGCCAAGGTGCGCGAGGCCACAAACAATGAGCCATGGGGTGAGTCAATCTTAGCAACTCATCAGACTCGGCGTTAATACCGTACAGGCGCGTCGTCGACTCTCATGCAGGAAATCGCGAATGGCACCTTCAACTAGTGAGTACCCTGTTCTCCAGCATCGGGCATTGCCTGACCGAGACAGCCAACTCTTGAATGAGATCATGCCCATGATATACAAGCGCTTCACAGAGAAGTCGGCAGAGGAGTGGAGGCAGATATACAAGGTACTTTGTCCCTCTCAGCTCCCGGGACGCCCTCTCTAACAACCATAGGCCCTCCAATTGCTCGAGTTCCTCATCAAGAACGGTTCCGAACGGGTCATCGACGATGCACGCTCACATGTATCCCTCCTCAAAATGCTTAAGCAATTCCACTTCATCGACCAGAACGGCAAAGACCAGGGCATCAACGTCCGCAACAGGGCCAAGGAGCTCTCTGAACTCCTCTCCGACGTCGACCGAATCAGAGCAGAGCGCAAAAAGGCACGTGCAAATCGCAATAAGTTTGGTGGTGTAGAAGGCGGGCGGAGCTTGGGTGGCGGAATCTCTGGCAGCGGTGGTTTCTCCGGCGGCGGCAGCAGATACGGAGGCTTTGGCAGCGAAGATGCTGGTTTTGGCGGCTACAGTGGCGGTGTCTATGGAGATGGCGGAGGATTCGGAGGAGACACGTCTGGCGGTTTCTCGGACACCCAATCCAGGAGGGATCGGTTCGAGGAGTACGACGAATATGACGAGGGCGCGGTCGCTGCACCGTCACGGAGAAACGCTCCCCCAACAAGCTCATCCAGCCAGGCCAAGCGAGAAGTAAAGAAGGAAGAGCCAAAGCCGGCGCCAGTACCAGATCTGCTTGCGTTCGACGACGAGCCCGCTCCTACATCCGTCTCAGCGGGGAAACAGCCTGCAGCGCCCGCTGGTAATGACTTTGGCGACGAGGACGACTTCGACGACTTCCAGTCCGCTGCACCATCCGCACCCGCCGCGCCAGCACCCACGTCGGCCGCCGCTTTCAACATCGCTCCTCCGGCCTCTACATCTACAATCACTTCCTCTACCCAGTTCGCCCAACCCCAGCCTCAGTCAGCCGCGCAGAACAACAACCTGAACGACCTCTTCGCCACGGTATCCCCTCCGCCTGGCGCGAATAAGCTGGCATCCCCTCCAATCTCCTCCCCCATGTCGAGCCTGTCCCAGAACTCCGCACCCACAGGCTACCAACCCTCTGGACCTAACTATTTCACCTCTGTATCCGTCGGCCACGCTGCAGCTCCCTCCATTGGCTCGACCCCCTCTCTAAAGTCTACCTCCATTGGCGGTCCCAAGCCTGCCTCATCCGCATCCAAGGCATCTGGCGGGGATGCGTTCGCCTCGCTGCTCGCCGGTGCTGTCCCGAAGAAGACGAGCACGCCCACCCAGAAGGTTACCATGGCAGATATGGCGAAGCAGAAGACGAGCGCTGGACTGTGGGGCACCCCTGCGGCAAGCACTCCCGCAGCGCAGGCGCCGGGAAGCGGCTCGAAACCGGGAGGCGCTTTGGGTGATTTGTTGGGTTAGATGGGAGCATTGGGCCTTGAGATATCCTGTTTCTGTGTAACGTAGCCAGTCGGTTGAAGAGTGTTTCTGGTGGACCGGAAAAGGGTGAATGGAGTTACCCTTTATGCATGTGATTTTCCCGAGCGGTTATAGGTTGGAGGGACTTGAGCTAGAGTTGTGATGGCAATTTATGAGCTCGAAAAGGAGGTCGAAAGTCCCAGGCTGTGATTGGTCCGACCCTGAATATGCCGAACATCTAGATTTCACGACCACCCCCGGCAATCCCCTACACCATAAATAAATACATACAAACCCACCTCACGCCTCACACTTCTCCTCCTCGACAACAATGCCTCCATGCATCCCTCGCGCTTCCTCTCCCTCCTAGCCGCCGCCCTCCTCCCCCTCGCCCTCCTCTCCACAACATGGCTCTACCTCTACCCCATCCTCCACGGCTGCGCATTCCCCGTCCCGCCGCCCTCGACCGATCTAAAAGCCGCCCCTTTCCGCCTCCTCGCGCTCGGTGACCCGCAACTCGAAGGCGACTCCTCCCTCCCCGACCCCTCGCATCCGGCCTTCCCTTCCCTAGAGTACCTCCTTTTCGACTTGCAGCGCGCGGGGACGTGGTCGCGGCGCCGCAGTCTCGTGTCCACCGCCGCGAGGCAATTCACGACGCGGGATCTGCCGAAATGGATAGAGGGATACAGGAAGAGGTTGGATTTGTGGGGGAATGATTACTACCTCGCGCATATTGTGCGGGGGACGCGGTGGTGGGCGAGGCCGACGCATGTGGCGGTGTTGGGGGACTTGTTGGGGAGCCAGTGGATTGGGGATGGGGAGTTTGAGAGGAGGGCTGGACGGTATTGGGGGAGGGTGTTTAGGGGGATGGTTATAT